>LNAC01000685.1:578342-649756 GCA_002007465.1 Ailurus styani | reverse complement strand
TGAGGGGGGGGCAGAAGGTATATTGGAGCAAATTTTAATACAGAATTTCCCTAATTTGGCGAACGGAACAAGCATCAAAATCCAGGAGGCACAGAGAACCTCCTCCAAAATTAATAAAAATAGGTCCACACCCCGTCATCTAATAGTAAAACTTACAAGTCTTAGTGACAAAGAGAAAATCCTGAAAGCAGCTCGGGACAAGAGGTCTATAACATACAATGGTAGAAATATTAGATTGTCAGCAGACCTATCCACAGAGACCTGGCAGGCCAGAAAGAGCTGGCATGATGTATTCAGAGCACTAAATGAGAAAAATCTGCAGCCAAGAATACTATATCCAGCTAGGCTCTCACTGAAAATAGAAGGAGAGATAAAAATCTTCCAGGACAAACAAAAACTCAAGGAATTTGCAAACACCAAGCCAGCCCTACAGGAAATATTGAAAGGGGTCCTCTAAGCAAAGAGAACCTAAAAGAAACATAGACCAGAAAGGAAGAAACACAATATACAGTAACAGTCACCTTACAGGCAATACCAGGGCTCTAAATGCATATCTCTCAATAGTTACTCTGAATGTAAATGGACTAAACACCCCAGCTAAAAGACACAGGGTATCAGAATGGATAAAAAAACAAGACCCATCGATATGCTGTCTACAAGAAACTCATCTTACACGCAAAGACACCTCCAGATTTAAAGTGAGGGGATGGAAAACAATTTACCATGCCAATGGACAGCAAAAGAAAGCTGGAGTGGCAATCCTTATATCAGATAAACTAGACTTTAAGGCAAAGAATATCATAAGAGATGAAGAAGGACACTATATCATACTAAAAGGATCTGTCCAACAAGAAGATCTAACAATCATAAATATCTATGCCCCTAACATGGGAGCAGCCAATTATATAAACCAATTAATAACAAAATCAAAGAAACACATTGACAAGAATACAATATTAGTAGGGGACTTGAACACCCCCCTTACTGAAATGGACAGATCATCAAAGCAAAAGATCAACAAGGAAATAAAGGCTTTAAATGACACCCTGGACCAGTTGGACATCACAGATATATTCAGAACATTCCATCCCAAAACAACAGAATACACATTCTTCTCCAGTGCACATGGAACATTCTCCAGAATAGACCATATTCTGGGTCACAAATCAGGTCTCAACAGGTACCAAAAGATTGGGATCATTCCCTGCATATTTTCAGACCATAATGCTCTGAAACTAGAACTCAACCACAAAAGGAAAGTTGGAAAGACCTCAAATACATGGAGGCTGAAGAACACCCTACTCAAGAATGAATGGGTCAACCAGGAAATTAAAGAAGAATTAAAAAAATTCATGGAAACAAATGAAAATGAAAACACAACTGTTCAAAATCTTTGGGATACAGCAAAAGCAGTCCTAAGAGGAAAGTATATAGCAATACAAGCCTTTCTCAAGAAACAAGAAAGGTCTCAAGTACACAACCTAACTCTACACCTACAAAAGCTAGAGAAAGAACAGCAAAGAAAGCCTACACCCAACAGGAGAAGAGAAATCATAAAGATCAGAGCAGAAATCAATGAAATAGAAACCAAAAGAACAGTGGAACAAATCAATGAAACTAGGAGCTGGTTCTTTGAAAGAATTAATAAGATTGATAAACCCCTGGCCAGACTTATCCAAAAGAAAAGAGAAAGGACTCAAATTAATAAAATCATGAATGAAAGAGGAGAGATCACAACCAACACCAAAGAAATACAAACAATTCTAAGAACATATTATGAGCAACTCTACACCAGCAAATTTGACAATCTGGAAGAAATGGATGCATTCTTAGAGAAATATAAACTACCAAAACTGAACCAGGAAGAAACTGAAGACCTGAATAGACCCATCACCAGTAAGGAGATTGAAGCAGTCATCAAAAATCTCCCAACGAACAAGAGCCCAGGGCCAGACGGCTTCCCAGGGGAATTCTACCAAACATTTAAAGAAGAATTAATACCTATTCTCCTGAAACTGTTCCAAAAAATAGAATTGGAAGGAAAACTTCCAAACTCCTTTTATGAGGCCAGCATTACCTTGATCCCCAAACCAGGCAAAGACCCCATCAAGAAGGAGAATTACAGACCAATATCTTTGATGAATACGGATGCAAAAATCCTCAACAAAATACTAGCCAATAGGATCCAGCAGCACATAAAAAGGATTATTCACCACGACCAAGTGGGATTTATTCCTGGGATGCAAGGTTGGTTTAACATTCGCAAATCAATCAATGTGATACAAGACATTAATAAAAGAAAGAACAAGAACCATATGATCCTCTCAATAGATGCTGAAAAAGCATTTGACAAAGTACAGCACCCTTTCTTAATCAAAACTCTTCATAGTGTAGGCATAGAGGGTACATACCTCAATATCATCAAAGCCATCTACGAAAAACCCACAGCGAATATCATTCTCAATGGAGAAAAACTGAGAGCTTTTCCCCTAAAGTCAGGAACACGGCAAGGCTGTCCACTATCACCACTGCTATTCAACATAGTACTAGAAGTCCTAGCCTCAGCAATCAGACAACAAAAAGAAATAAAAGGCATCCAAATCGGCAAGGAAGAGGTCAAACTCTCACTCTTTGCAGATGATATGATACTTTATGTGGAAAACCCAAAGGACTCCACTCCAAAACTGCTAGCACTCATACAGGAATTCAGTCAAGTGTCAGGATATAAAATCAATGCACAGAAATCAGTTGCATTTCTATATACCAACAACAAAACAGAAGAAAGAGAAATTAAAGAGTCAATCCCATTTACAATTGCACCCAAAACCATAAGATACCTAGGAATAAACCTAACCAAAGAGGCAAAGAATCTGTATTCAGAAAACTATAAAGTACTCATGAAAGAAATTGAGGAAGACACAAAGAAGTGGAAAAACATTCCATGCTCATGGATGGGTAGAATAAATATTGTGAAAATGTCTATGCTACCTAGAGCAATCTACACATTTAATGCAATCCCCATCAAAATACCAGCAATTTACTTCAAAGAAATGGAACAAATAATCCTAAAATTTATATGGAACCAGAAAAGACCCCGAATAGCCAAAGGAATGTTGAAAAAAAAAAGCAAAGTTGGCGGCATCACAATTCCAGATTTCAAGCTCTATTACAAAGCCGTCATCATCAAGACAGTATGGTACTGGCACAAAAACAGACACATAGACCAGTGGAACAGAATAGAGAACCCAAAAATGGACCCTCAACTCTATGGTCAACTAATCTTCGACAAAGCAGGAAAGAATGTCCAGTGGGAAAAAGACAGTCTCTTCAACAAATGGTGTTGGGAAAACTGGTCAGCCACATGCAGAAAAATGAAACTGGATCATTTCCTGACACCACACACAAAAATAGACTCAAAATGGATAAAAGACCTCAATGTGAGAAAGGAATCCATCAAAATCCTCGAGGAGAACACAGGCAGCAACCTCTTCGACCTCAACCGCAGCAACTTCTTCCTAGGAACCTCACCAAAGGCAAGGGAAGCAAGGGCAAAAATGAACTATTGGGACTTCATCAAGATTAAAAGCTTTTGCACAGCAAAGGAAACAGTCAACAAAACCAAAAGACAACTGACAGAGTGGGAGAAGATATTTGCAAATGACATATCAGATAAAGGGCTTGTATCCAAAATCTATAAAGAGCTTCTCAAACTCAACACCCATTGAATAAATAACCCAGTCAAGAAATGGGCAGAAGACATGAACAGACATTTCTCCAAAGAAGGCATCCAAATGGCCAATAGACACATGAGAAATTGCTCAACATCACTCGGCATCAGAGAAATACAAATCAAAACCACAGCGAGATACCACCTTACACCAGTCAGAATGGCTAAAATCAACAAGTCAGGAAACGACAGATGTTGGCGAGGATGCGGAGAAAGGGGAACCCTCCTACACTGTTGGTGGGAATGCAACCTGGTACAGCCACTCTGGAAAACAATATGGAGTTTCCTCTAAAAGTTGAAAATAGAGCTACCCTATGACCCAGCGATCACACTCCTGGGTATTTACCCTAACGATACAAATGTAGTGATCCTTAGGGGCACATGCACCCAAATGTTTATAGCAGCAATGTCCACAATAGCCAAACTATGGAAAGAACCTAGATGTCCATCAACAGATGAATGGATAAAGAAGAAGTGGTATATATATATATACAATGGAATACTATGCAGCTATCAAAAGAAACAAAATCTTGTCATTTGCAGCGACGTGGATGGAACTAGAGGGTATTATGCTGAGGGAAATAAGTCAATCAGAGAAAGACAATTATCATATCTCTCTGATATGAGGAACTTGAGGGGGCGGGGTGGGAGGTTGTGGGGGTAGAGAGGGAAAAACAATGAAACAAGATGGGGAGGGGAAGGAGACAAACCATAAGAGACTCCTTATCTCACAAAACAAACTGAGGGTTACTGAGGGGAGGGAGGGTAGGGATAGGGTGGATGGGTTATGGACATTGGGGAGAGTTTGTGCTTTGGTGAATGTTGTGAAAGGTGTAAGCTTGATGATTCACAGACCTGTACCTCTGGGGCAAATAATAATAATAATAATAATAATAATAATAATAATAATAATAATACCATAAAAATATCAGGTGCCTGCAGTATATCTAATAATAAACATGAAATGTTTCTACATGGAAATCTATGTAAGATATTATTTAATGAAATTTTATAAGGCCAAAATAGACCATTCTCATAGAATAGAGGTATCAGTATTTTAAAATAATTAACTCAATTTGATATAAAATTTGCAATTGTCCTATTTCATTTTTTTAAAGAATTTATTTAGGGAAAGTGATGAGTGGGCGGAAGGGCATAGAGAGAGCCTATCAAGCCGACTCCACACTGAGCATGGAAACCAGTGTGGGGCTTGATCTTACAACCCTGAGGTCATGATCTGAGCCAAAATGAAGAGTTGGAGGCTTATCTGACTGAGCCACTCAGATGCCCCATTAATGTACAATTTTAATCAGAATTTTACTGGAGTTTCTGTGTGCAAATTGAGCTGATTATAAAAAAAATTATATGGGAATGCAGAGGAACTTGAGTAACCAAATGTGTTTGAACAACAGGCTGGAGAACTGAAACTATTAGATCTTAACCCCAAATATAAAATTATAGTAATTGAGATATTGTGGTACTGGAATCAGGTAAATCAGTTAACCAATCAAATAAACAAATGAAGCATAAAGAAATGAGCAACTGCCCAATACATATATGGTCACCTGATGTATATATCAAAGGTAGCACTACAGTGTTGTGTGGTTTTTAATATATAATGTATCTTTTTGTATAGTCATAAAGGGGGAAAACTGTCTTGATCCCTACTCACACCATACATAAAACATTTCCATAAAGATTGAAAACATAAATGTGAAAGGTAAAACATAAATCCTTAGGAAAATAACAACAGAACGTCTTTATGACATTGTATAATCACAGGTTTACTAAGCAGGACTCAATTAAGCTATTTAAAAAGTTGATAGGGGCACCTGGGAAGTTCAGTAGGTTAAGCATTTGACTCTTGATTTCAGTTCTGGTCATGATCTCAGGGTCTTTAAGATCAAGCCTTGTGTCAGGCTCTACGCTGGGCATGGAGCCTGCCCGAGATACTCTTTCTCCCTCTCCCTCTGCCATCCCCCCTAATTTTTTTTAAATTGATAGATTTAATTTTAATATAGTTCAGTTTATCTTTTAATCAAAGGATACCTTTAAGAAAGTGAAAAGGCAAAGCAAAAATTGAGAAGTTTTTTTCTTTTTAAAGATTTTATTTATTTATTTGACAGAGAGAGAGAGATTACAAGTAGGCAGAGAGGCAGGCAGAGAGAGACAGGGAGAGGAGGAAGCAGACTCCCTGCTGAGCAGAGAGCCAGATGCGGGCCTCGATCCTAGGACCCTGAGATCATGACATGAGCCGAAAGCAGAGGCTTTAACCCCTGAGCCACCCAGGCGCCCTGAGAAGTTATTTTTAAGACTATTTCCAGAAAGGAACTCATGCCCAAATTGTATAAAGAACATCTCCAAATTATTAAGAAACTGGTGGACAAACAATACACAAATGGGCAAAAGACTCAAATAGTCCCTTCACTAAAAAAATAATTGGTGAAGACATGATACTGAGTTTCATTAGTTATTAGGGACATCCAGTTAAAACCATGGTTAAATAAAAATATAAAATATTGGTGAGAATGTTCATCACTTGGAACCCTCCTGCATGACTTGTGAATGTAAATTGGTAACACTACTTTGTAAAATTGAGAGTTTCTAATGATAAATATATGTAATGGTGTAGCAATTTGACTACTGTGTATATACCTAAAAGAACTGTAAATATGCATCTTTAAAAATATATACATGTGATGATTATAGCTGCACTATTTGTAATGTTAAAAATTAGAAACAACCCAACTTCCCATCAATAGTAGGATCTATAAATTGTGATATATTCACAAAATTGAACGTTATATAACAATATGAATCCAGGAATTAAGCTGCATACAACACTGTGATTGAATCTAAAAAAAGTCCCATAATGTTCAAAGAAAGAAGTCAGAAACAATATGCAGTGTTTCCCTTAATGAACGTATGAAACAATAAATAGCATTTGGTATCAAATTAAAGAGCACTTAATCTCAGTATAATGACTAAGTGGTGGCGTGGAGGTCTGGTGGTGTGCTGATCACATCAGTGATTTGCGATAATCCATCAGGCTATACTAATATGATTTCTGTATTTTTTGGTAAGTATTAACTTCAATTAAAAGTTGATGAAAAAAGCAAATTTTTTCATATATGCATATATACTCATGATAAACAAAAGATACGCTGAATTCTACCCTGCAAACTAAAACACATAATTTAAGAAATATACCATGCCCATAGCTCTAATTATAAGAAATAATATTGTAAATATGTCAGTTTTCCTCAGAAAATCTATGAATTCAATGTAATCCCAATCAGAATTGTGTGTGTGTGTGTGTGTGTGTGTGTGTGTGTGACTGGTACTACTGAACTACTGACTCAAAAACTTATACGAAAATATATCAACCAGTTACTTCCATAATATTTGCTGCATATGAAATTATCTAAAAATTCCAAAGCTTGAATATAAAATAGATGATATGATAAAGTATAAAACATCAGTGAATCTATTCTGATATAAATCAATGACTGAATAAGTAAATTGGAGAGAACAGACAAATCAGTGCAGAAAAATTCTTCTCAGTAACTCTGTGATATTTCTCAAAATTGTCAAGGTCATAAAAAACAAGGACAGTCTGAGAAACTGAGACAGCCAAAAGAAGTTTAAGGAGACATGCAATGTGGTATGCTAGATGGAATCCTGGAACAGAAATAAGACATTGGGTTAAAAACTGAGGCTATCTAAATAAAGTATGGACTTTAGTTGAAAGTAATATATCATTATTGGTTCATAAATTGTGACAAATATACTGATATAAGATGCTGACAGTAGGGGAAATTGGATATGAAGGATATGGGAAGTCTCTAATAGCTTTGCAATTTTTTTTATAAATCTAAAATCCAAAACCTTTCTTAAGCATTGCTAAGGTGGTAAAGATGAGTTTAGGAGAGAAAATAAAATGGGTGTAAAAACAACAAGCATTAATCATAGATCATATTTCTGTTTCAGGTAGGTGGTTTTGTCTGGTCTCATTCATTTGTTTACCATAGTAATGTAAGATGTTAATAATAGGGGCAATTGGATATATGGGAACTGTATAAATGTTTCTAGCTTCACACTTTTTCTGTAAATGTAAAATTATTTTTTCCTAAAACTATTTAAAAGTTTATTAAAAATCAAGTCAGGGACACCTGGGTGGCTTAGTCAGTTAAACGTCTGCCTTCGGCTCAGATCATGATCCCAGGGTGCAGGGATCGAGTCTGAGTCAGGATTCCTGATCAGTGGGGGCGTCTGTTTCTCCCTCTGTTCCTCCTCTCACTGTGTGCACGTGCACTCTCTCTGTCTCAAAAGTAAATAAAATTTAAAATATCAAGTCAGGAAAAAGCATTTTTTAAAAGGAGCAGTATTTACCCTTACACTGGCAGGTGTGCAGATTGATCAGGGTAATTCTGCTTTAGGCTTAGATTTGCAGGTCAGCTGGGCCAGCTTTGATTCTCCTGTTTTGATATATTTGGAGCCCTCGCTGGAAGACAGCATCTACCCAGGATAGGCTCTTTTGAGTGTTAGGAGTGCAAGAGAAGCCAAGACTAAGCAAGTGTGTCTGAAGCCTTTACCCATGTCATATTTGCCAGCATCCTATAATAAAGTCATGTAATCAAGCCCATATATGTCAATGAAATATAACCTGCCATCCAGGAGGCTGTAGCAAAGTGTGGATATATAATCCTTTCAGAGAAGAACAAGTGATTCAGTTGACTACAAAATACAGAGGACCAAAAATACCTATGGCAGTCTTCAACAAGAAGAACCAATCTGAAATTGTACTATTAGATATAAAGATATATTATAAGACCCCAAATATTTAAACTGTATCATACTATCACAAAGTCAAATATTCACTTGAATAAAGAGTTCAGAACCAGACTTATAGTATAGGAGACACCAGAGAGCTGTGTTAGAGTGACTTAGCATAGAGCATTCACCATTACAGGTAGATTGTGGATCTAAATATAAATGGCAAATTAATAAAGCTTCCAGAAGATACCATATGCAAACATCTTCATGATCTTTTTGTAGGCAAAAGATTTACTCAATAGGACACCAGAACCACAAAATAAAAAGATTGAGTGTGGTGAGAATGTGGTTTTGGGAGGTGCATTTGGTTTACTACTTATGTAGTTAAAATTAAATATGATTAAACATTTTTAAAGTAAGAGACCAAGTGGTTTTAACTTTTTCACTCCAATTTCCCATTTAGTTTATAATATTTATGATTGTGAATTTTATTACTTAAGGTTGAGCGTGTAAATGGTTGTTAAATGGCCGTGAGTATGGCTTGTTAACTTGGCATAATTTTAGTCACCTTCAGGGGAGGGTTTAGTTAACTATTGAGAAATAAACTAATAATAAAAAATTAGAAATTTTTGATGTTCGATGCAGGTTCGTCCTGGATGTTTACTGAACGGTGAATAACTTAGTTTTTCAAGAAAGACTTTGGTCTACCCTGTAACAAAGAATTCTTGGTTAAAAAGCCTACTGCTTTGAGTCTCTTATGACATTCCCCATTTTCTTAGAAATGTTGATGTCAACAAATTTCTGTAATTTCTTCATTTCTTTAGATAATTACAGTTTCTTATTTCTTAAACAGTTCCCTATCTCATTTGAGAAACCACAATGGAATGTTTTATGAGTGTAATGAGGTCTCCATAGCAAAAGACTTACTGCTAACAAATCTTTGTTCAGAAGGATCCAGACTGCCAAATTTCTGAGATGAGAGAATTATAGTATTTGATTTTAGATTAGTAATGAATGAAATTGTTCTTTTATTTTCCTCCCTATCTGAACAACTCCAGCATAATAAGTTTTGCTGTTATTATTGTTGATTTTCTATTCATTCCCCATCTCACAAGAAGAACATGAATATTAAAAAGCAGTGGAAGTCTGTCTAATCATATTTTTCCTCACCAATAGCAGCACGGTCTTCAAACCCACTAAAATCTGATCTGTCTCCCAACAGCGTCCTCAACTAGAAGGACTCCTAAATTAGATTGACATCCACCATCACACCTATGAAGACCTAAAGACATCATGACTAGTTAAAGATTCATAGATTTTTTTTCCTAACCTATTTTTCATGTGAAAACAGATTTTTATCTCTTTACAATAGGTCTGGAAAAACACCTCTACTATGCCTCTGTATTTGAGAGGTTTTGTCCTAGTATAGGTTCTCAGTGTAGGTTAGAGTCATATATGCAATGAAATAATATTTACTGTGTGTCTGTATGGGTACCTATTCAAGTGAGATGCTACCATTCATAAAGGCTGGTGGGAGTGCAAGATAGTTGTGTGCCTTTACACAGGTTGTGTATAGTTGTGTAGCCTTTACATTCTAGTTTGTGAAGAATGGTAATAAAGTTAACTTTATGGTCAATGGTAAATGAACTGTCACATACTTTATTATGTCATCATTTTCACTAATAATAAAATCTGGGGTAGAGATTATTTTTCTCCACCTATATGTGGTTTTCTTTTTCCTTGGCACAGGAAATGTTAGACTTCCATGTTTCCCTGAAGTTGGTTGGCCTTATGAGCAATTCTAGTCAGGAAAATGTGAGTAACAGTGACTTCTGCGCAAAGGCGGTGTATTAGTTATTTATCACTGCATAACAAATTACCACAAACTTCGTCGTTTGAAACAACACACACTTATCATCTTACAGTTTCCGAGAGTCAGGATTCTGGGCACAATTTAACTGGGGCCCCTGCTTCAGAATCTCATGGGGTTGTAATCAAGGTGACAGCTCATCTGAGGAAAGAATAGTTTCTAAGTTCACATGGTGGTTGGCAGTATTCAGTTTCTTGCAGTCTGCCAGACTCTGAGCTTTAGGTTTTGTTTTTGTTTGTTGTTGTTGTTTTTGCTGCTGTTGGCCAAAGGCTGGCCTTGCTCTTTGCTTCATGGCCCTTCATATGACAGCTTATGACATGGCAACTTGCTTCTTCAGAGCTAGCAATGGAGAGAGTGTCCTAGCCAGACAAGTTAGAAATCTTATATAATGTAATCACATACATGAAATGATGTGCATTTCTCCACTTTTGTCATATTCTATCAGGAGCAGGTCTGTGTCTTCTCACATTCAGACAGGATCACAAAAGGGATGAAGCAAGAGTCAGGGATCATGGGTCCACCATTGGGAGTAAAGTTCTCTGAATGATGCTCCAGCCCTCTCTCCTCTTTCTGTTGTAACCCTGCAAGATGGCTAATGAAATGGCAGAAACAAAGGTGGAAGCACACTGGATTCCCAGTTACCACTTGGAATGGGATTGTCCTAAAGTGTCACCTCTCCCATCGTGGATTTTGGTTAAGCAAGAAATGTGAGAACTTTTATAGTCTGACTTTAGAGAGAAAGCAAAAAAGGAAAAGAAAAAGAAAAAAAAATGGAAGTTAAGATGAGTTGTTTAGAGAGGAAGATGAGGGGCGCCTGGGTGGCTCCGTTGCTTGAGCATCAGATTCTTGGTTTTGGCTCAGGTCATGATCTTACAGTTATGACGTGGTGTCCTGCTTTGGGCTTTGTGCTCAGCTAAGCGTCTGCTTGAGATTCTCCCTCTGCCCCTCCCACTCGTGCTCTCTCTTTCTTTTTCTCTCTCAAACGAATAAATAAATCTTTAAAAAAAGAGAAAGATGAAAAGTATGAGGATGGACAATTATTGAGTCAAAAATGTTAGAAGTTCAGGAAGAAGCTACTAGAGGGAAGATTGAAACTGATTGACATCAGTGAGAAAGTATGATTAATGTAAAGCAAATACTTGGGGTGTCTGGGTGGCTCAGTCAGTTAAGCTTCCGATTCTTGATTTTGGCTCAGGTCATGATCTCAGGGTTGTGAGACTGAGCCCCACACTGGGCTCTGTGCTGGACATGGAGACTGCTTAAGATTCTCTCCTCTCCCTCTGTGTCACCCCCCTCCTCACTCATGTGCTTGTGCACTCACTCTCTCTCTCTCAAAAAAAGAAAACTTGATGTAATGAAATTCTATATTATGTAAAGAATTAGAAAAATAACTTATCAAATAGGCTAAAAGAAATAACATTAATACATGAAAGTATTTGATGAATTTTATACTTGGATGGTATGCCAAGGTCAAATCTTTGCTCACAAACCATTGCATAATATCCAGGACAGTAAGTTCTGAAGGGAAAACAAACAAAAACCTAATGTTCAGAATAGTATAGAACAAGAATAAATTTTTGATTTAAAAATTTAACTTTGATATAATTGTATCAAGATGATAACTTCATTCTGTGATACAGAAACCTCCTTTTATACTTAATTAGGAAAAATTGTTGAAAAACTGGGTCCTAAATCAGTGGTTTACAAACTTTGACCCATCATCTCATATTACCCGGAGAGCTAGGAAACATGCAGATTCCTGGGCCCCGCCCCACAGGGATTCTGATTTTAGTGGGTCTGGTTCAGGGTCTGATCTCCTACAGTTCTAACAAGTCCCAAGAGGATACTAATAGTTCATGGCCCACCATTTGAGTATGTCTGCTGAAATGATACATACGTCAGATGGTTAATAACCAAAGTTTTCTGTATTCCTAAGGAAATTATTAGTTAGAATTTATACCAAATGTCTAATGTGGTTCAAGGGGCATAGAAAAACAAAATGAAACAATGAATTTGGCTGGTTCCCTAGACATGTGACTTCAAAAATACAGATTTTCAAACTAAAGGAATCCAGCAATTTTACTTTTTTAAACTCCAAGAAGGTAGATAAAATTACCACCACATTTAGGGCACTTGATAAATATTTGTAATGAGTGAAAGACAGAAATCATGGTTTGAAATAGGAAGGATGTGAAGAATAGCCATAAAATGAGATAATCTGATCTATTTTGTGTTCTCTTTAATAGTATGGTAGTTTGTTTGCAAATATATCCCTAGTGCTTCATGCTCTTTCTAATGTTACAATGATGAAATTCTTCCATCAGGGAATGGAATTTATTTTCACAAACCCTGCCTCCTTCCTGCACCATGAGGCTAGATGTATCTGGGCTGATCTTGTGACTTTGCCTTAGCCAATAGAATGCGGAGGAAATGTTTTATTTTGAGCCTAGAACTCAGGAGGCTGGGATACTTTTTCATAACTCTTCCATCACCATTTGAACAAGCTCAGAACAGCACTGAAAGACAGAAGCAATGTGTAGTAGAGGTTAGTTGTCTCAGATGAGGCCATCCGAGATCAGCCTGTAGTTAGGCAATGCCTAAAACACGAGAGAGTCCAGCCAAAGTTAGCAGAGCTGCCTCCCCAACTCATAGATAACCACAGATTCATGAATAGGACCAGACAAAACCAGAAGAATCTCATACTTGGAATAAAGAGGGCTGACTATATTTAATGCTTATTGTTTTGAGCTTTCTTTATTTTCCCCTCTTAAATCCATCTTTGCTATATTAGCTTTTTGAAAATAAAATTTGTATTTTGGAGTATTTTTAGATTTATAAAAATGTTGCAAAACTAGCACAGAAAGTTCCCATATACCTCACAATTTCCATGATTAACATTTTACATTAGCAGGTACATTTGTTAGAACCAATATACCAATAATGATAAAACACTTTTATCTAAATAAAGTCTATACTTCATATTTCCTTAATTCTTACCTAATGTCCTTCATCTGTTCCAGGATATCATATTACATTCTGTCTTCATGTTTCCTTGGGCTTCTTTTGGCCATGACAGTTTCTCAGACTGTCCTTGGTTTTATGACCTTGGTAGTTTTGAGGACTCCTGAAGTAGAAAGTTTCTCTTTGGGATTTGTCTCATGTTTTTCTCATGGTTTGAGTGGGGTTATGGATTTGGGAGAGGAAGACCACAGAGGTAAAGTAGTATTCTACTCATATATAACGAGTATGCTGTATCAATGTGGATGTTAATCTTGATCTGCTTGAAGTAGTGTTGATCAAGTTTCTCCACTCCAAATGTATTTTCCTCCTTTTCATACTGTACTTTTTGGAAAGAAGTCACTATGCAAAGTATATATGTAAGTAGTGGAGAAGTTATGTTTCATTTCTTTCAGGGTGGAGTATCTACATAAATTATGTGGAATTACTATGCATAAGAGATTTGTGTATTCTCCCCTATTTATTTATATTCAACCACTTATTTATATCAGCATGGAATCATGGATATTTTATTCTTCAGGTTATAATTCTATCCTACATTATATGTTATGGTTGCTCACATTGTTCTAGCTCTGGCCATTGGGAGCTCCTTCAGTTGGTTTCCATGTCCCATTAACATACCTGTGGGATTTTTTTTAAAATACTTTGTTGTTTTTGTAATTCAAGATGCTGCAGACTCATTATTTCCTGCCCTAGTCCAAGAATCAGCCATTTCTCCAAGGAGATCTGATTCCTCTTTTTCTTTTTCTTCCTTATTTCTCTCTTACTTTCACTCTCCTCTTTTTCTTTCTCTTTCTCCACCCACCTCTCCATTAAAAGCTGTGATCCATGTCATAGATGTTATCATTGTAAATAGGTGTCATTACTTTTAGGACTTCTTAACCTACAGATAGAAAAAAATACATGCATGTATACTAATCTGTATATTTATAAATAATTCTTAAGTAATGATTTTTCTTTATATGAAATTAAAAATGAATTCATGCTGATGTCTCCAACTCGAATTTATTGCTACAAGTTGTTTGGTTTTCTTCTCTTTCTCCCCTTTTATCTCTCATTCTAACAGTGAGAAACATGCCATTCAGTTGTCAACTAGTATGAAATCTACTATCCATTTATGTAACCGTTCATTTTCAGCATACCTGAATAGTGGTTTCAGAATTATTAGCCCACACTTGGTGGAAAATGACTTTATGAATTTGGGTGTATATATGCAGAGTTCATTTTGCCCTTCGTCTTAGAGTCTCCACTCATTTTCAGAGTTACATAGGTCAGCATCTCCCTCACTGCCAAATGCTTCTTGTTTTTAGTCACTGAGTTTTAGAGTGATTTGTTACACTATGATAGCTAACTGACATAGAGGAGGAAGCAGTGAAAATATTTGCAGGTCAGTTATATGAAAGTAGTTTGAGGGGCATCTGGGTGACTCAGTCAGTTAAGTATCTGATTCTTGATTTTGGCTCAGGTCATGATCTTAGGGTTGTGAGATTGAGCCCTGCATATGGCTCTGTGCTGGTTGTGGAGCCTGCTCAAGATTTTCTCTCTCCTTCTACCCTTCCCCTCCCCCTCCCTCTCAGAAAAAAACCAGTGGTTTGATATTCTAAAAGTAGTTAAAATATGACTAAATTTCTGTAGTAGAGTAAAACATCTACTGAACCTTTAAAATTGTAGAAACATCTTTAAATCTGTTACAATGTTGAAAGCCTGTTAGGCATTCTAATGGGATTCTTTTTTAGACATGAGAAAAATGTAGAATATTAAAAGCTATGATAATGATGGATACATGTCACATGTTTATCCAAACCCACAGAGTGTATAACACCAAGAATGAACCCTAAAGCAAATTATGGTCTATGAATGAGTTTGAAGTATCAGTGTAGGTTCATCAGCTGTAACAAATTTACCGCTCTTGCAGATGGTGTTGGTAATGTCAGAAATTGTGCATGTACAATGGAGTATCTGGGCAATCTCTGTACCTTCCCTTCAGTTTTCTGTGAAGTTTAAACTACTCTGAAAAATTAAAGCCTTAATTAAAAAAAAAGCCTATATTCTTCTAGATACATATTTCTAATAAGTAGAAGTAATAGAAAACAGCATTATGATATAGGTAAGGCAGACATAATTTTTCCATGTTTCATTAAAAAAATTGAGACCAAAGAGATTAAAAGCAAATATATTATTAAAATTTTGCATATAAATCTGAGACTTTTAAATATGAAAATTATGAGGCATGTCTTGGGTACAATTTTGTGTCATTCAGATATCTAAAAACAAGCAACTATATCATCAGTCCTGTAATGGAAAACAAATCCATGTCTCCAACTCCATCCCCATCCATGGGGAAGTAATTTGGAGGCTCAATTGTCTTAATTTCCTGGTTGTCTTAAATGTTTCCTTTACCTCAAGGTCCTTGTTATCACAGTCAACACAAATTCAACAATTATTCTGTCACTGTGACTCAAAAACAGATTAATTTCTTGCTCTAAAAAAAATGCCCTTAGTCTTGAAAAAAAATGTAGTGGCTAAATTAAATCTAACTTGAATTTTAAAATATTTTTTCAGTAATGTGTTACCTCTAATTCACTAAAAGAGCAATGCAATCAGGGAGTTATCAAGGGGCCTAGTAAATCCAAACTTAACTAAAGAGCCAAATATAATACTCAGTTTATTTTACATACTAATAATCTTAAAATGTCTTTGCTTATGACATCCCTAAAAACATGGAAAACTTAATGCATTTCATGCATTTCAAAGTTAACTCTTAAATTGTTCAGCCTAAGTTGAATGAGTTGAAAAAGACTAGAAATCATAAGGAATTGCATGTATTTTTTAAAAGAAATTGAAATTCTAGAAATGAAAGGTATAGCAGATAGGACATAGCAGAATAGCAAGTTAGCAAAGTGGAAACTAGTTATAAAGAACAATCCAGAAATAAAGCAAAGAGAGGGAAAAAGTGATAATTAGAGGGAAAGATAGATGATACATCAGGAAGGCTTATTATAGTGTGCATCCTTGTCGTGTTCCTGCTCTTAAGGGAAAAGCATTTTGCTTTTCCCCATTGAGAATGATATTCACTATAGTCTTTTCATAGATGACTTTTATGAAATTGAGGAATGTTCCCTCTATCCCTACACTCTGAAGAGTTTTAACAGGAAAGGATGCTGTGTTTTGTCAAATACTTTTTCTTCATCAATTGAGAGGATCCTACAGTTCTTGTCTTTTATTAATGTGTCCTATCACATCGATTGATTTGCAAATATTGAACCACCCTTGCATCCCAGGAATAAATCCCAGGGGCTGGTCCTGATGGATAATCCTTTTAATGTACTCTTGGATCCTACTGGCTAGGATCTTGTTGAGAATTTTGGCATCCATATTCTTCAGGGACATTACTCTGTAGTTCTACTTTTTGATGGGTTTTTGCCTGGTTTTGGGATCAAGGTAATACTGGTCTTATAGAATGAGTTTGGAAGTTTTCCTTCTGTTTCTATTTTTTTGAAACAGCTTCAGGAGAATAGGTATCATTTCTTCTTTAAATGTTTGGTAGAATTCCCTGGAAATCCGTCAGGCCCTGGACTCTTGTTTTGGGGGAGGTTTTTGATCACTGCTTCAATTTCATTACTGGTTATTGGTCTATTCAGATTGTCACCTTCTTCCTGTTTCAGTCTTGGTAGTTTATAGGTTTCCAGGAATGCATCCCTTTCTTCCAAGTTGCTTAATTTATTGGCATATAATTGCTGAAAATAATTTCTAATAATTGTTTCTATTTCCTTGGTGTTAGTCACGATCTCTCCCCTTTCATTTATGTTGGAGAGGATGTGGAGAAAAGGGAACCTTCTTACACTGTTGGTGGGAATGCAAGTTGGTATAGCCACTTTGGAAAACAGTATGGAGGTTCTGCAAAAAGTTAAAAATAGAGCTACACTATGACCCAGCAATTGCACTACTGGGTATTTAACCCAAAGATACAGATGTAGTGAAAAGAAGGGCCACATGCACCCCAATGCTCATAGCAGCCATGTCCACAATAGCCAAACTGTGGAAGGAGTTGAGATGCCCTTCAGCAGACAAATGGATAAAGAAGATGTGGATCGTATATAATGGAATATTACTCAGCCATCAGAAAGGATGAATACCAACCATTTGCATTGACATGGATGGAACTGGAGGGGATTATGCTCAGTGAAATAAGTCAAGCAGAGAAAGACAATTATCATATGGTTTAATTCCTGTGGAACATAAAGAACAGCATGGAGGACATTAGGGGAAAGAAGGAAAAACTGAAGGGGGGACATCAGAGGGGGAGATGAACCATGAGAGACTGTGGACTCTGGGAAACAAATTGAGGGTTTCAAAGGGGAGTGGGATGGGGAAATGGGTTAGCTTGGTGATGGGTATTAAGGAGGGCATGTATTGCAATGAGCACTGGGTATTATATGCAAATAATCATGGAACACTACATCAAAAACTAATGAAGTACTGTATGGTGACTAATATAACCTAATTAAGAAAAAGAAGGCTTATGATGTATTTAATCGAAGTTCTAAAGGGAAGGAGTGAGGGGATGAGATATAGAAACTATTTGAAGAGATAAGAGTTGAAAATTTAAAACATCAATTTGCATATTCAAGAAGTTAACCAGTTGCAGGCAAGATAAATAAGAATGGTTTCATATATATATATATATATATATATATATATATATATATATATATACACACATACATACATATAACATACACATATATATATATCATAAAGTAAAACAAATAACAACCACAAAATGAGAAAAATATTATAATGAAGTAGAAGTAGAGGAAAGTTTATCTCCTTCAAAGGAAAGACAAGCTTTAAAATGATTTTTTGGTACCAGTATTTGGCCAGAAAACAAAGACAGTCCTGTCAACTTAGGATTCAGNTAGTTCTACTTTTTGATGGGTTTTTGCCTGGTTTTGGGATCAAGGTAATACTGGTCTTATAGAATGAGTTTGGAAGTCTAGAGAACTAAGGAAATTTAAAATATACTTCAGGAAGAAATAAAATGATACCAGGGCTCAGGGATGGAAAGGAAAGAAAGTGGTGAATAGGTGGCTCCTGAAAAAAACAATAATTGGGGATTTAATATATATGTGTATGTACTAAAAATTCACAATAACAGCATGTAAACAGAATATATAAATAGTAAGAATATGTTTTCTGAGTGAGGGTAAATGTGTTGATAAAATTTTAATTTGGTAAGTTAAAGATACATGCTTGTTTTTTAAGGATAACCACTGAGAGACTTAAAAGACAGTGTATTTAAGTTCTCTATCATTGTTTAAAAATATTACCACAAACTTAGTTGCTTAAAATGATAAATTTTATCTCATAGTTAATGTGAGTCAGTTCAGGCATGGTGTGGCTTGGTTCTTTGCTTCAAAAGCATGAACAGTTTGTATTTTAAAATGAATTAAAACCCAATAACATACTATTTCAAGAGGTATTTCTAAAATATGAGAACACGAGAAAGATGAAACAGAGGATGTGACAGATTTGCTGTGCAGTCATTAACCAAAAATCAGTGTAGCTCTTTCATCAGAAAATAAATGTACTTTAAGATCAAAAGCATTTTTAGAAACCATGGAAGTCCCTTCTTTTTTTTCCCTTAAGATTTACTTGTCTATTTGAGAGAGAGAGGGAGTGAACAGACGAAGGGGTAGAGGGAGAATCCCAAGCAAACTCCCTACTGAATGTGGAGCCCAGGACCCTGAGATCATGACCAGAGCCGCAATCAAGACTTGAACTGACTGAGCCACCCAGGTGTCCCGAGAGTCCCTTCTTAATGATAAAAAATATTTGATGTACTAGGAAAGTAAAACAATGCTAACTGTATAAAATAAAACTTTGACAAAAATCACTGAAATAGAGAAATTCAGAATCTTAGAGAATAAAATGCTCTTCTGTCGATAATTCATAGAAGAGGCAGTCAGAGAAGCCAGTGATAACATGGAAGATTGGCACAAAGGATTAATACACTTGTCCTCATAAATACAGAGCATGTGGTCAACAATGGCAAAATGCCCCTTATTTTCTAGCATAAATGGAACATTGACACAAATTGACCATGTCCTAAGACATAAAACTAATCTCAACAAAATTCAAAGCATATCAATTGAAGAATGTTCTCTAACAAAAGTAGAATTAAGAAATCAATAACAATATGAATAGAAAGTCAGGAAATAATTTACATGTGGTTAAGAAGAAGGCCTACACTCCTTTTTTAAGTTTTTAATTCCAGTTAAGGTACAATGTTAACACTAGTTTCAAGTATACAGTATAGTAATTCAGCAGTTCCATACACCACCCAGTGCTCATCATGACAAGTGCACTCCTTAATTCCCATCAGCTATTTAACTCACCCCTCATCCCTTCTCCCCTCTGGTGACTATCAGATTATTCTCTATATTTAGGAGTCTGTTTCTTGCTTTGTCTCTCTCTATTCTTCCCTTTGCTTGTTTGTTTTGTTTCTTAACTTCCACATATGAGTGAAATCATATGGTATTTGTCTTTTTCTGACTTATTTCACTTAGCATTGTAGTCTCTAGCTCCATCCATGTTGTTGCAAATGGCAAGATTTTTTATGGCTGAATAGTATTCCATTATATATAGTACATGTGTATTATATATAAATACATGTACTGTATATTTTATATGTATAATACATAATATCTAAAAATACACAGATATATTATATACATATACACACACACACAATACACACATGCCACATCTTCTTTACTCATCAATTGATGGACACTTAGGCTGCTTCTATACCTTGGCTATTTTAAATAATGCTTCTATTATCACTGAGGTGCATGTATCCCATTGAATTAGTGTTCATGTATTCTTTGGGTAAATACCCAGTAGTGTGATTGCTGGAGCATAAGGTAGTTCATTCAATTTTTAACTTTTGAAGAATCTCCATACTGTTTTCCAGAGTGGCTGCACCAGTTTGCATTCCCACCAATAGTTGCAGGAGGGTTCCTTTTTTCCACATTCTCTCCAACACCTGTTGTTTTTGGCTTACACCTTTATTTTCACTCATTTCTAGCTAAAACTATTTCTGTTGGTTTTGGGTATAAGTGACAATAGGATTTACAGTCCCCATGACTATCACACAGAGAAATCATAGATATTTTCTTGTCATGCTACTATTATTACAAATCTCTCCAAATCTCTTTCACACTCATCACTTCTTTGAAATTAGGAAATAATTAGTTTCAATTCTTGATCCTTCAAGGTGTGACTAGAGAAGGAGATAATGACTATCTCAAATGTGTTAATGTTTATGCATTTAGGTAACTATAATTGGTTTCCCTTATTCTTATTTATTTTACTTTACACATTGAAACCCTTATTCTGGAAAAGTTTCCATGAGCAGGGTCTATGATTTATAAAAGATCAAGGACTCTTTATGTGAATGAGTCTTTATGCTTTTTCTTTTGGGATCTGCTTTCTCCCCCGCTGCCTGCTTCTTCCTATAGTCTTATACCACAGTGTTCTTCAGTATCCTAGGAGCCTCTTCTCTTAAGAAAAACAGGCAGAACAAGAGAGAGAGAGGGAGAGGGTAAGAGAGGGACTCTGTTTGGGGTCCTTTGATTCACTAGAAGGTTCAGTATGAGGATCATACTGAAGGATCATAAATCAGTATGAGGATTTTCAGAAGGGCATATGGGAATATGAAGGGTGCCTACCAAGGGAAAACAGTAATTGAAGAAAGGATCGTGTGTGTGTGTATGTGTGTGTGGAGAGAGAGAATGAGGGAAGGAGAGGCAGGGAGGGAGAGAAACTCTGAGGTAAACAATATAATTTCTCCTCTGGGATATCTCCCATCACTGATAAAACTACCACAACATCACAATATGCCGAGTGTACCTGCATTTCCTCAGGAACCTGGCAAGAGCTGATCTTGTAGCAAGCCTGTCTGGCAAGAGAGGTCAAGCAGCATGGACTGTTATGGGAATAGAGGAAGGAGCTGGCCTTGGTCAAGTTTCTTAATCTGAATTTTGAGCTTAATTGACCTCAGCCTCCAAGAGTCAGGACACTTCCAATCAACATGATCTCTAAGTATAAAATAAAGAGTAGAAAACTACCTTGTAGATTAATGTAAAGAGTAGAATCTATAAATTAACTGTGGCATAGTCACACACTGGAATGTTATTGTATTCAGTGAGAACAAGCTAATTGCATCTCCACACAGTAGTGTAGATAACCCTCACAACACAATGTTGAGGGAAACAAACCAGACACAAAAGAGCCCAAACTGTATGATTCCATGCATTTAAAGTCCTTAAAACAATACTAATCATTGGTAATAACATTCAAATTAGGGTTTACCTTTGCAGTCAGCCCAAGGGTACTTCTGGGAACAGGTAATATCTGGCAGTTGGCTACACAGGGGTGCTGAGAATGCAAAAATCCATTAAATTTTGTGCTTACAGTGTATATTGTCTTAATTAATCTTTAAAGTTTAAAAACTAGAAGGAAAAATGACTTTGTCATGAATGAAGTTAATGCATCAAACTCCTGTCCCAGTTTTCTGCCTTAGTTCCTTCACTTTTCAATGGTCTTGAGGAAAGGAAAGATAAGCCAACTTGGAGGAATAAAATAAATGCAGGGAGAAGAGTTATTTTGAAAGAAAAGGGGGAATTATTACCATCAAGGAAAATAATCAACATACAATTTAATTAAACAGATATTTATTGAGCACATACTAACACCAGACCTTGTTCTAGGAACTTGAGATATATTGGAGAACAAATCTTATAAAGTTCCTGCCTACATGAAGTTTACTTTTTTTTTTTTTTTTTTTGAAGTTTACTTTCTAATGGCAGAAGGGTGGGTAGGCAGACTATAACAAATAAACATAATAAGTGTGTAAAGTACACTGTAGTTAGAAGATAATCAGTATTCTGGAAAAATAATAGGTAATAGTGATCAAGAGTGCTGAAGAATTGGTTATAAGTTTTAAAAGGTGGTGAAAACCTAATGTTTGAACAAAGACTTGAGGACAATTTTAAGTGATCTGTATTCTTCCTGTCATTTGATTATCATGAAAACAAAGTTATTCTCTAACGCTTGGTAATGCTTGTTGCTCTTCCAACCCCATAATGATCAAGGCACACAACTGAGTCAGTCTCCAAATGTTACCCAAGTATATGTGAGCCAAATCCCTGGAGTGTCCTGAGCAATGATAATAAAATTGGCCAAGACTTAGATCCTTGTCCTTTTATCTGCTTTGTTACAGTTTGTTTCCTGTGTTTGCTTTTTATCATTAACTAAGTCTTCTGAATTTTTTTCATATAATGGGAAAGTAGAAAGAGAACTTGATTATCAGTGTTTCTCAGAATAGCTTTTGTAATTTATTAACAGATTGCTTGATATTGTCAGGTTTTTTCTTTTTACATTTTAAATAGACTTATTTTTAGAATAGTATCGGGTTCACAGTGAAATTAAGAGTAAGTATAGAATATTTCTATATGCTCTTTCCCTTCTTACCTTATCACATGCATGGCCTCTGTCACTATCAATATCCCACACCAGAGTCGTACATTTGTTACAGTCAATGAATCTATAGTGATACATCATTATTACTCAAATTCCATAGATTACATTAGGGTTCACTCTTGGTGTTGTACATCCTATGGCTTTTGACAAATGTATAATGACATGTATCTACCATATAGTATCATACAGACTAGTTTCACTGCCCTACAAAAATCCTTTGTGCTTTGACGATTCACCTCTCCCTCCCTCCATCTTAACACTTGGAAATCACTAATATTTTACTGTTTCCATGGTTTTGCCATTTTCAGAATGTCATATGGTTGGAATCATTCAGTATGTAACCTTTCAGATTTGCTTCTTTCACTTTATGCATATATAAGATTCCTTCATGTTTTTTCATGACTTGATAGCTCATGCCTTTCTAGTACTGAATAATATTCCAGTTTATCTATTCACCTACTGAAGGACATCTTGGTTGCTTCCAAGTTTTGGCAATTATGAGTAAAGCTTCCATAAATATCTGTGTGCACATTTTTGTGGACATAGTTTTTCTTTCTTTTAAAGATTTTATTTATTTATTTGACACAGTGCGTGCGGACGCGCGTGCGCGCGAGAGAGATTACAAGTAGGCAGAGAGGCAGACAGAGAGAGAGGAGGAGGCAGGCTCCCTGCTGAGCATGGAGCCTGATGTGGGCCTCAATCCCAGGACCCTGGGATCATGACCTGAGCCGAAGGCAGAGGCTTTAACGCACTGAGCCACCCAGGCGCCCTGTGGACATAGTTTTTCAACACATTTGGGTAAATACCAAGGACTGTGATTGCTGGTGAGAGTATGTATAGTGTTGTAAGAAACTTCCAAACTATCTTCTAAAGTAGCTGGACTATCTTTCATTCCCACGAACAGTGAATGAGAGTTCTTTTTTTACTCCACATCTTCACCAACATTTGCTGTTGTTAGTATTCCCAGATTTCAACCATTTAAATAGGTGTAGCGGGATCACATTGTTGTTTTAATTTGCATTTGCCTAATGACATATGATGTGGAACATCTTTTCATATTTTTATTTGCCAACAGTGTATATTTTCTTTGCTAAAGTTTCTGCTTAGGTGTTTTGCCTATTTTTAAAATAATGTTGTTAGTGTTCTTATTGTTGACTCTTAAGAGTTCTTTGTATATTTTGGATAAGTTACTTATCAGATTTTTTAATAAATATTTTCTCCCTGTCTGTGGCCTATGTCTTCTCATTCTCTTAACATTGTCTTCCCCAGAGCAGAAATCTTTAAAGATGTCAAGCTTATCAGGGTCACCTGGCTGGCTCAGTTGGTAGAGCATGAGACTCAAACAAACAAAACACAAAAATCCAAAACAAAAACTTCAAAAGATGAAACAAACAAACAAACAAACCACCCAAGAAAAACAAAGTCACACTTATCAATTATTTCTTTCATGGATCATGCCTTTGGTATTGTATCTAAAGAGCCACCATCAAGCCCAAGATTATCTAGATTTTCTCTTATGTTGTAGGAGTTTTATAGTTTTGCAATTCACAGGGAGGTCTATGATCCATTTTGAGTTACTTTTTGTGAAGAATGTAAGGTCTGTGTCTGGATACATTTTCTTTTGCCTTGTGCATGTCCAGTTGTCCCAACACCATTTGTTGGAAAGACTATTTCTCTATTATATTGCATTCACTTCTTTGTTGAAGATCAATGGGCTGTATTTATGTAGGTCTAAATCTAAGCTCTGTTCTGTATGTTCTGTTCCATCCATGTATTTATTTATTCTTTAACCAATACCACACTGTCTTGATTACTCTAGCTCTGTAGTAAGTTTTGAATTCAGATGTCTTCTGAATCCTCTGAGTTTGTCCTTCTCCTTCAGTATTGTGTTAGGTCTTCTGAGGGTTTTGCCTCTCCAAATAAACTTTAGAATCATTTTGTCAGTATCCAAAAAATAACTGAGATGTTGATTGGGATTACATTGAATTTATAGATCAAGTTAGGAAGAACTGACATCTTTATAATATTGAGACTTCCTGCTCACGAACATGGAATATCTTAGTTTTTGTTTGTTTGTTTAATTTCTCCATTGCAGTTTTTTATTTTTTCTACATATATCTTGTATTTATTCTGTTCGATTTTTACCTTTGTATTTCTTTTTTGGTGGGTGCTAATGTAGATGGTATTGTGTTTCTAATTTCAGATTCATTTGTTCATTGCTGGCATAGGAAAGCGGCTGACTTTTGGAGATTAACCTGGTATCCTGAAATTTTGCTAATCACTAATTAGTTGTAATAAGGTTTTTTTTTTGACAGTTATTTCAGATTTTCTACACAGTCATGTGACCTGTGAAAAGACAGGTTTAAATTTCTTTCTTCCCAATCTGTATACTCATGTGTTTTTATGTAGTCATTCAAATAGTAACAGAGAGGGATAGTTTATATCATTTTTTTAGACTTTCTAAAGTTCCTGAGATTATCTTGATCTAATATATTAATACCTTCCTTATAAAAATGTTTATTGACTGAATTTACCACTAATCTTACAACTCATTGCTTTAAATTTGATCCAACTTTTCATGGCTTAGAAAAGGAAAATGTGTATGCTTCAGAGTATAACAAGATGCTAAATTATAAATTTCATCTAATGTTGCAAGGTGTGTTTAAATATCTTCCAAAAAGAAGTACCATACTATGGGCAAAAATTTTAAAAGGAATGATTGAGAACCATATAATATCTTTTGAATCTGCACAGAAATAAGAGATAAAGAGCCCAGTGTTTGGGATTAGTGAGGTTTCTTTAGTGAGAATTGCCGTTGGAGGGGAAAGGGTGAGGAGACACTTCCTTAACTCTCAAATCAACTGAGAGTTGCTTCATCAGGACCACCTGAAGCACTTGGTAAGTGTTGGTCCTTAATGGTAAGAAAAACACAGTGACTAGAGTCTAACCTCCACCCAAATATACTAAGCTAAGAGTCTGTGGCTTTCATATAAAGAAAGAAGAACAAGAAGGAGTGAGTTGAGGATCAAGTTTAGGAAATTACTCCCAGTGAAGGTGGGACACAATGGGACAAAGGATGCATTTGTCTCTTATGATCCATCCATATATGGGTTACACTGAAGGATGTGAGCCGAAAGCTACTTTAATTCTTGCTCAAAGTGACATGTTGTAGGCTGTTGGGAATCTGGTAGTGTCTGTGTTGAATGAGTACCTAGAGAACTGAGGACTTACAGTGGCTGAGGGCAGAATGGCAGCTAGAAGAAAAGAATGTATCACATCACAGGAGGTGAGTTAGTGAAGCCAGCAGCATAATCAACAAAACTGTTGAAAGAGTCCATCAGAATGTACTTTCGATCTCCACCAGACCCAAAGAATAGACACTCATGATAGTTGTCAGTCAGGTTATAATTGTCTGCTCCCATTGTCTTGCTTCCTGCCTCCCGCTGGCTTATTCCCGTAAATGTTAGTGACATAGCTAGTGAGAGAAAGGGAAAAGGGAAAAAGAGGAGGACACAATCTTAGTTTCTCTCCAAAAGGAGGTAGTGAGCTGTAACCAGCCTAGCGAGGAAATGCAAGTTCAGGCTAGTTCAGGATTTGAATTTTTTTCTAGAGATAGACGTTTTTAAGTACTCAGTTGTGACTAACTGGCTGGAATGATACATGACTTTGTATTAATGTCTTTTCCCAGAAAGCAGAGGAGGTATCTACAACTCTCCATCACCAAGCAGGTTTAAAAGGGACAATGGAAAAGGAAAATAAAGCTTCTCTTATGATTACATTCTATGAGTCATGCGTGTTTAACATGTTCACCCATGAGTAAGGCTTTCTGCACCCTTATGTGAAGACCAACGTGTGGTAGTAATGGGAGCAAAAATAGAAGTCTGTAGTGAGTTGTTTCTAACTGTGGGCTCTGAGTATCAGAGGTCCATAACCATTACCCTGTAATGTTGGGCAGGTTCCTCAGAAGAGCCTGAGCAGATGTTCACTAAGTCAATTTGAGATCTAGGATTTCCAAACTTCAGTTATTGTGCATAAGAGTCAGTAGCTGAGGGGGTGCCTGGATGGCTCACTCAGTTAAGATCAGGTTATGATCTCAGGGTCCTGAGATGGAGCCCTGGACTGTGCTTGAGATTTCTCTCCCTCTCCCCTTCCCCCTGCAATTCTGAGTGTCTTCCTGAATGACTTGATACACAGGTTTGGCCTCCCACTAAGGCTCTCAACCCTGGGCCAATGATTTTCGAATTTGACTGTACAAGAATTCCAACTGGGGGCTTAAAAAATACCCATATTTAGTTCTCAGATTCTAGAGATTCTAATTTAATTGGCCTAGGACTAGCCTCTGTACTGGCGATTCGTAGAAGCTCCCCAGATAATTCCAGTGTGCAGTGAAAGTTGAGATTCTATGCTTTTGAAGATGTGGTCTGAGAGTCCTGCATAAAAAACAATCATATTCATTATTTTGTAACTATGGCTAAAATCCTGTACTTATAGTCAATCGTTTGAGGTTTCCAAAAGTTTGCTGTCAAAACCATATGGCCCAAAATTCTCACATGCACAATTTAGTCCCCATTACAGTGCTGACAAGTGTTAGTAAATCAAATAAGCCAACAGCCACTGGCAGAAAGCTTGATGGTGTTTTGGTGTTATTGTAACAACTACTACCATGAATTTTGCTGCATCTTGCATTCCCTTACTACATATTCTCTGTTCTTACAATGGTCTGTAGGTAATATTTTATCATTTCTGTAAGAATTTGAAGACACTGTTGCCCCAGATTCCTTAATTGATTTCTCTTTTAAGCTCTAGTCCTACAGAGTTAACTGACTAGTTAAAACCAAGAATGTTAAAGACACGTATTAAAAGTCAGCATGACCGTAAATAAATCAAGAACTTCCTTATTAGATCTCTTCTAGAGTCTTGTCTTCATTATAAACAGAGCCCTCCTTCCAGTTTTGTAATTCAGAATCTAGACCTGCCCTTGAAGCCACTGTGTCCACCATTATCTCCCACATCTAATTCTTCACCAAAGCCATATAACTTTATTGCCTGGCATCTCCAAAATGTACTAATTTTCTTTGTACTCTCCATCACCACCACCACTCCACTTCCAGTGTGTGATCATCTTTCTTCTCTTCAACTGCCCTAACTGGGCTACTCAAATCAATCCCTTCTTGTCTCTTTCCCTCCCATTTCCCCTTTTTAGATAATATTCTTGTAGAGCCCCCAGTCTTTTAGAATAAGGGTAAGTCTATTTTTCTGAAAGTAGGGACAACAGAGCATTCATAAATCTTGATCCTCTATGCCTCTTTAGCATCACCTCTGGTTCCTTTATTGCTTCTCCATTGCAGCCACACTGGTCTTCACACTCATGTGTTCTCTCCTGCAACAGAACAGTGCATATTGCACCCACTTTGCATGGAACACCATTCCTTCTACTCATTTAACTCACTTCTACTCATTCTCTAATTTTCAAGTTAATCACTTTCTCAGGAAAGCCTCCCTCCTCTGACACTATCGGCTAAATTACCACAGTTCCTAGAGCACCAAGAATCACTAGTTTGGGTGTACTTATCACAGTTTCAGCCTGTCATTTATGAACAAAAGGAGTCATGTCTTTTTTTGCTTCATGTTAAATTTCCTGCCTAGCACAGTGACTGGCCCATAGTAGGTACAAAATTAAAAAAAAAAAAAAGCTCAAAGAATGAATGGAAGAAAGAAAGGAACACAAAAGCTGGGTGTAGTAGAAAAAAATACTATGGAAAGAGATCGTCTGTTGTTTTTAAAACATTTTTAAACAAAGGGCCTCCTTTTCTAAGGGAAAGCTTATGAGGAGCCTGATGACATAAGTCAGATAGATCCAGAGCTAAGCTCTGACTAAACTGAGGGTGAGAGCCCCAAAGACTGGCACTAGGTTTCCTATTTCTTTACCAGCCTATGGTATACACTAGGCCCCTCCCCTCAAAAACCTCAGGGTCCATTAGTCCCTGTTTTGCCAAACACTGGTTTGGATTAGGCTATGCATTTAACTATGGAGGAAGCCAAGTATGAGCGGTTGGGGGATTTTGCTTATGTAACCAGGTGGCTTTGAACCCAGCTTTGCTCCCTCAGATTGCTCTGTGGGTCCTGGATCATATATTTCTTACTGATGTCTACCCTACGTGTTCTACGCTCTTGTCTCTGAAAAGCTTTTTGACTTCTTAAATGTCTTTTTAAAACTCCATGCATTTAAAAAAAATTATAAAAAAAAATCCATGCATTTGTATACACTTGTTCCTCACAATGCACATTTGCTGTTTTTTTGGTGCCCCATGCATCTTGGAAATGTCTATTTATATTTTAAGACCACATCAGGCACTATTCCTTACTGTCTTCTCCAAATGGCCAGATGGACTTTGATTCATCATCCTCATTACTCCTGCAGCATGTTCAGTCCTTTGTATGATGGGCAGAATTCTAAGGTGGGCCCCAAGAACCCAGCCTCCTGGTGCATATATCCTGTATAATCTGTAAGACTATAAATATGATGGCTTTTACTCCTGTGATTAGGTTGTAGCACAGTTAACTATGAGAAAGGGATATTAATCAGGACAGGGGTGGGGTGGACCAGACCTATCACATGAGTCTTTTAAATCTGGGTCTAGGGCACCTGGGTGGCTCAGTGGGTTAAAGCCTCTGCCTTTGGCTCAGGTCATGATTTCAGGGTCCTGGGATCGAGTCCCGCATCAGGCTCTCTGCTCGGAGGGGAGCCTGCTTCCTCCTATCTCTCTGCCTGCCTCTCTGCCTACTTGTAATTTCTCTCTCTCTCTGTCATATAAATAAATAAATAAAATCTTTAAATCTGGGTCTAGAGGTCAGAGACAGAGGAAGTCAGAGATATGTAGCATGAAAACGTTCAACACACAGGGAATTCTGAAGATGGAAGCCCAGTTATGAGGATCATTGAGTTTTGGCATAGTGTTAAAACAGTTGAAAAGGAATTCAAATCTGAAATAAACCCATTGGAAAATAATTCATTTAAAGGTTTTCAACAGGGATGCCTGCATGGCTCAGTGGGTTAAGCATCTGCATTTAGCTCAGGTCATGATTCCAGAGTCCTGGGATCCAGCTCCATGTCAGGCTCTCTGCTCAGTGAGGAGCCTGCTTCTTCCTCTCCCTCTGCCTGCCATTCTGTCTGCTTGTGCGCATGCTTGGTGTCTCTCTCTCTGTCAAATAAATAGATAAACTCCTTTAAAAAATAGTAACAGTAATAAAAAAGATTTTCCCTTCAGGGATGCCTGGGTAGCTCAGTTGGTTAAGCATCTGCCTTCAGCTCAGGTCATGATCCCAGGGTCCTGGGATGGAGTCCCCACTTGGGCTCCCTGCTCAGCAGGGAGTCTGCTTCTCCCTTTCCTTCTGCCCTTCCCCCCTCCTCTTGCTCTTTAACTTGCTTGTTCTGCTTCAAATAAAATCTTAAAAATAAAAGCAAAACTTTTCCCTTCAGAGAACCCAAGTTTCAGAGAATTTTGAAGTGTCTGTTAATTTTTTGCAGAGGTGTTACACTGAATTGTGTTAGGAAAAGTAGCAGACACAAGGGAAGCCCGAAGTAAAAATGCAAAATTTTCGAGGGAGAGGAAGAACATACAGCTTGTAGAGAGAGGAAAACTGCACTATTTTACTTAAGTGGAGAAAAGATCAGAGTTGAAAAGTTATAAAGCATTTTTAAAGAGATTAAGCTGTATTATTTTCAGATGCCTACCATTAATTTTGGTGGCAGACACAGAGTAGAAGAGGACCCCTCTTACCAGTCTGGGTTCATTTTTAAATAATAGAAATAAATACTTTATTTCTAAAGAAATAATGAATATTTTCATTGTTTAGTATTCACTGTTCAGTTTCTTTGATAAGCACACAGAGGGATTTTCCATATCAGACAGACACTTTTCTTACAGTAAATTTTCTTTGCATATTATTTTTATTTTGTTGAGGAAATAAGCCCCTCTATGATAGGATAGTGTGTTGTGGACATTGGTTACAGAAAGTTAAGTTCTTAGTAAAATGATAGATTTTTAAGACATTACTGTGCACACCATGACCCCTTTCTAAGGAATGTCATCGGTACCTCTTCCACCTAATCTTTTTTTTTTTTTTTTTTAAGAGACGGTGTGCCCATGGACATGTGCGAGTGAGGGTGGGGTGGGGGACGTTGGGGGAGAGGGAGAACTTGAGCAGGTTCCGTGCCCAGCGTGGAGCCTGATTTCAGGCTCAATCTCATGACCTTAAGATCATGACCTGAGCTGAAATCAAGAGTCGGACCCTTAACGAACTGAGCCACCCTGGTGCCCCCCACGTAATCTTATATTAAGTCTACTTTCAAATTCTTCCTCTTCCTCCAGTATTACAAGGTCAATGCTTCCTTCCTAGCACACTACAGGGTCTCTTTTCTGTTACCCGTGTTTTACCAATCTCCTCTTTCCTTGCTGACCACATGCCAACACTGGGAGAAGGCTTTGGGTGCACTTGGGTATAAAAAATGTAATTTGGGTGTTTGAAAGAATGGAGTTTGTGTGTGATCATCAGCTTCTGAGTGCTGCTGGTTGCCTCTCCTCTTCTGTTCATCCTGCAGTGCACTTTTCATACTGACAGAGTCTTACTTTAAAAGGCTGTGTTCAGTTTTTTACCCCACATCATTTAGATATCAGGATTGCCTGGCCAAATTCTTAAAAACTAGAACTGGTTGTTCCCTAAATGTCATTTTTCATTTAGATTAATACATACATTTTTTACACATTTTACTATAACTGAAATTGGAATGTATTTTAAGTTGTTGATCCCTTGGGGCTATTGGGTGGTTCAGTCTATTTAGCATCCCACTCTTGGTTTCGGATTAGGTCGTGATCTCAGGGTCATGAGATCGAACCCTGCATCTGTCTCCATTCTCATCATGGAGTCTGCTTGAGATTCTCTCCCTCACCTTCTCCATCTGCCCCTCCCCCTCCTTGTGTACATGCATGCTTTCTTTCAAATAAATCTTAGAAAAAAATTATTGATATCTTTTTAAAATTTTTGGCCAGCCAAACAGGTACATACAGTAACTGATTGCAAATATTTAAAATAAGCCCCATCACCTTCATGTAACTTGAGTTATGTGCATTGTCAGATTATACATTTGAGTTTGAAGCCTCTTTAAAATATCTTCAAAAAGATTAAACCATGATTCACCATTGAAAAAAGTTACAACATATGCAAAAAGTCATTCAAATAGAACAGCAGGATGTAAACGTGATAGTAAATATTCATTGTTGGAGGAGTTACCATAGCCTCTTATGTTTTTGCAAGGCAATAACCAGGTTTACCATAGAACTCAAGAAAGTAAGAATATGAAGTTCGTGAACCTGAGTTATATTTTCCTACTGCAAAAGGGTTTCGTGTAAGTAAGAAAGCCCCAGCACCAGAGCACCAGCTACTTAGGAGGAAATCCCAGAGAAGATCATGGATCACTCTCTTAAGACATCCCCAACATTCCTGATGGCCCAAAGGACCATATTGCTTGGGAAAATACAGAAATAGACAATCTGCTATGAAATATCATCCCACTCTGACTACAAAGATGTCTCAGGAATGTCTTAACTAATTGATTTTGTTTATATCTTTATTTTCATGTTTACATGAGTGATATAGAATAAATATGTATGTCTAAATAAGTCTTAAGACTTTGAGCAAGTATTCAGTCTTCTTTCTCACTGAAGATAAATCATAGTGTTATAGATAAATTAGCAGTTTTCCCTAGTGGTATAGAAGATAACAGTGCATTTTATAACGAAAGGCATTTTAGATGCTACGAAATACAGTAATGAAAGTAGAACAACTGCACAAGAAGGAAAATGTATCTTTGAGGAGCACCCAGTGAAATAGCTAATTGGTAGCCTATCCCTCAATTAAAATGGCAGAGTGCTCTTGTTTGTTTTTTAGTTTGGGACAGTGCCAGGGCTTGGGGGGAGATGAGAAATACATGGAAGGCAAGAGAATGTGCAAGGAAGGCTTCTTAGATTAGTGATAGTCTCCATACCTTCTAATGGTGGTTCATTTGAATTAGTTCCTTCCCCATTTAATATTTGGAGACCTTTCTGGAAGTTTTAAATTGGTCGTTCACACTTTAAGAAATTGTCTTTTAAAGTAATTCAAACTAAACCTTCACAGGTAAGAACCATGCTGAGAGAATAGTATTCTTACCAAAAGAGGTAAGGAGTAGGATGTATAGAATTTTGATTAAGTGGCAAATTTTTACAGAGAATGTACATAATTAAAAGGCACTGGGTACCTAGGAAAAGAAGAGAAGAAGGGAGAGTGTCAAGCAAGGGAGTCAGGGAAACACCTACCCCTGATTCTGGAGTTAATGTGGGTAGTGATTATCAAACATGGCCCCCCAATTTCTTTGACATCCCTCCTTACATGATCAGTGATCAAACGAAGGGCCCTGAATCTAGGTGACTTATTACTGCTTCAGCCAATTAGGATGGGGGGAGTTGCTTATATGATTTCTGAGGATAGATTATAAAAGGCGCTGGAGCTTCCTTATGTTTTTATTTTGTTTTGTTTTGTTTAATATTTGGGGCCTGGATCCTGCTTAGAGTACTTAACTCTTGGACACATCTTTGCTAGCTGTAATAAGCCAAACCAAATGAAGAAACCGTAAGGAGGCACTTCAGGAGATAGTCCCAGCTGAGCCCAGCCTTGAGGTCATCCCAGCCCAGGTTATAGACATGTGAATGAAGAATCTCTAGAAAATTCTAGTACCCAGCCATTTAGGGCAGCCCCTTGCCTGGCTACCCATCTGGAGCCTGAAACGTCATGGATCCAGAGACAAGTCATCATCTCTGTTCCTAGCACAAAGTCCTGATACAGGCTCCATGAGCATAGTGAAACAGTTGTGGCTTTATGTTACTAAGCTCGGGGCATTTTGTTAAACAGCACTAACCAGAACATGGTGGTTTGATGGAATACACTTTGAGAGAGAATTCTTCATGGGTTCCTCACTTTTTTCTATGTTTTGTGAGCAGAGGCACTGGCTACACTTACTTCTGGAATATCTTTTCAAGGATGTTTGTACAGAGAACAGTCTTGGAAGATAAATTCTCCCTCTGGAGCAAAAGCAAAGTTTGCTTATAGCTTTGAAGCAAAGAGATGGTGTCTCCCTTGAGCAAAGGCCAGGCATGCATACTGCTAATTCTGAAATACTTGGTTCCTTATACTCAGAGTTCCTTTGGCTTTAAATACAACTCCTCTGGTCCCATCAACATCACCCCACGTCACTTGGAGGCAAAAGGAACTAACACAATATATGCTGATGTACATGCTCCTTTCTGTGGTGTATGTAATCAAGTTCCTAATCTCTGACCCAACAGACTCATGTCTTCTGCTAGCAACCATAATATGGTCATAGGCTGGTTGGCAGCTTGCAACCAGGGTAAAGTTTCAGACTCTTCACAGTTCTTGACAAACACATGAGTTTTACAGATAGATTTGGATTCAAATCCTGATTTTACAGTTTATCTCTGATTTGGGGTATGTAAGCTCTTTGAGTCTCTGCTTCCTCATTTGAGAATTAAGAAAAGTAATTAGGTACCTTAACAGAATTTCTGATAAAGCCACATGAAGAGTTGTTTGTGAAGTACACAGAAATACCTGCCATCTTGTAAATATTCATTAAACAGGGATCTTGTCTAGTATAGTGATCATTCTCCCCAGATTTGTCAGAACACCTCATGTCAAATGGTTCATGTCTGTTCACCCATGTACCTCCCATTTAATGAGCAACAGGCATTATCCTCAGTTCTGGGGAAAGTCTCTCCTTACTCATAGCTTCAAGGTATACCCATATTATCATATATTGTCTTTTGGCTCAGGAAAGTATCCTCACTGTTTTATAGATTTACTGTTTTCATACCATTTATCCTGTGTCAAAGACCACGATCTTTTTGTTTGTTTGTTCATTTGATCCTTACCAGAAACAGCCTTGTAAGGCTGACATTGTTATCAACTTTTTAGAGATGATAGATCAGCAGCTTAGAGAGGTTCCAAGCAGTGAATAAATGCATTCTGCAAATTAGCAGAAGAGACTTTTGGAAGATTAAGAAGTGGCAGGTGTTGTGAAGACCTGAAATGGCCTGGAGGACAAGTAGTTCCAAAGAGACCGATATCTCAAACGTCTGCATCTGGTAACAGTTACAGTTTTGTTCTTTATTTAAAAGGCAAAGCTTATTTGATTCCAAAAGATAGTGCTATTGTCAGTCGTAGCTAAGGTGATCGTATGATTTATTGTCTAAATTGGGACACTTCTAATAGTGAAAGGGGATGCTGTTAATAATTACGGCAGAACAACAAGCGTAAGCTAGTACTGTGCCAGGGAAATCAGGACAGATGATTTCATTAATTTGAGGGAGAGTGATCCTCCAAAGAATAATTCAATCTGAGTTAGCCTCTAAGCTTACCCAGAAACAAAGGCATATCTTGAAAAGTTCTGTCACAAACTGAGTTGAAAACTATAGACCTCATACCTTTAAGTCACTGTCCTATATAAAGTTATAAGCTCTGGTATTTGGGAGAAAACATTTCTGGGAATTTAAACAGAGTAGTTCACAGAACATTTACATCATGATCAAAGTTAAAATGAGTATCATGTAAGCTTTCTTTATATAGGTCACCCATATTCATAGCTGAAAACTCTATACATCTGTCTCATCTTTAGGTCTAGGAAAACAACCCTACTGTTTTGCTTTCATCTCATACTATTTATGTACATGTCCCTGGGTGTGATTGATGATTACTGCCAGGTTTTACTGCCTTAAATTCTACACTGGTGTTTCTCAAAATTTACCTCACCTAAAAATCACACAGAGAATTTGGTGGAATAGAGGTTCCTGCTCTTATGCCTGATCCCCCAGTTCTGACTCAGCAGATCAGGGGTGGGACCTGAGAGTCTCATGTTCTAATAAACTCCTAGGTGGTGCCGATCCTCTGGTCTAAAAGACCATTCTTTAAAAAATACCATAGACTGGTAATTCTCAATATTCACGTCCAAGCACTACCCACAGTGATTTTGCTTTAAATGGTTTGCAGTGGGACCCACCATTGGTATATTACTAAATCTCCAGGTAAATCTAATGTGCTGACAGGATTGAGAACCACCATTCCTTTTTCTCCTCACTGTCATTTCAATTTCGGTTATTTGAAATATCTGCCATCTTTGATAGACTCTGAGATCCCTGAGGACAGGCACCATGCCTATGGGGTTTCCTGTTTTACCCCCATGCAGGTCCTAGCATAACTCTCTTGAGTCTTATTAGTTTCCAGTACACATTTGATCATTATTGACCAATGTTCCGCTCAGTCAGTCTACATAGTAAAGATCCCACTGTCTTAACTGCCTTACCTCTGTGGATGTAACCATGATTCTTAACATTTCTTCTTTAAATATTTGTGTTACGTATTAATGTATAACAAACCCCTTCAAAACTCGGTCTCAAAAAAGTAGGCATCTTTTATTGCTCATGAGTTTACATGTAAAGCTTCTGGTCTCCACTTCCAGTGTTTACGTCCCCCCCTCCCCAAGAGCACCGAGCAGTTCTCGCATACCAGCTGGATATTCTACAGTTCAACTCCAAGCTCACACTATCTTCTCAGAGATAGCATTAGATTCTATGGTTTAGGGGCTCAGTTCACAAGACTGCCCTCCTACTCAGATGCCAGTAACAAGTCCAGGTTGTTACCTGTGCTTTTGACTGATGGGCTATAAATCAGAGGTTCCCATGACCCACTCCAGGCATGGGACTGAAGTTTCCAGCGCACCAATCACATTGTGGTTTGTTCTTCTGGCAAGGTGTGATCCGAACTCACCTCATTAAAGTAACAAAAGACACTATTTTTTTTTTTTACTCTCATCACTCAAGAAATTTCAGTGGTTTTAGGAGCTCTGTGCCAGAAACTTAGATGAAGACAAAGTATGTATTTCTTATTATAAATCACAGCATAACAACATGCCAGCAGGTGGTTCTGCTGGCCTTGGAAGAGCTTGTTTTTGCATCTGTGGTCAGCTGGGGGTTGGGAGGCAGCTCTGCTGATCTTCCTTGGGCTCTCCCAGATGTTTGGGGGCTGGCTGACTTGAGGCTGGTATATGTTGGCTTTGGCCGAGACTACTGAAATCTTCTCCAAGTGCCTCTCACCCTCCAAAAGGCTAGCCCGGGCTGGCTCACATGGAGGCTGCTGAAGTTTCTGAGAGCAAGAAGGGAAACATGCAAGGCCTTGCTCCGTCACATTCTGTTGACGGAAGCTAGTCACCAGGCAGTTCCAATTCAGGTGGAGAGGGAATAGACCCCACCCCTCGTTAGGAAGAGTTTCAGGGTCTTAATGCAAAGAGCTTGGCTACAGGGAAGTCACAAATAGGACCAGAAGGCCTTCAGTCCACCACACTATCCAAGGCAATGCCCCTCGGCTATCTCTCTTCATGTTCCAGCCTTGGAAGAATTGCCAGTATGTCTAATTGAAAAGGGAGCTGATTGAACCTCATTCAGTTTGTTAGCTTTAGCTATTAGTAAATGAAAAGCCCATAAGATTTAATTTCGAATGTTTGAAAGCTGAAGCGGTGCAAATAGCTAAGAAAAACATTTTCGTTTGCTACTTGTTTTTATTTAAGAATAGATTATGAATTCTCAGTGGGAAACTTGGATCAATGAATGTGACAAATGACTCACCACTAAACTCAGCAGAGATTACAACATACAGAAGGCTGAAATGTAGGAAATTAAAAGAAAATATACTCTAAAAGTCATGTTTAAGTTAAATGAGCTGACACCTGCTCTCACTGGTTCCTAACTTCCTCATAAAGATCTATAAACCGAGAGGATTGCAGTAAGGGATCTAAAAAAGGATCCCATGACTCCCAAAGATAAGGATTCAATGTAAATCTGAGGCCATAGCCTGGGTTTCATTATAAATTTTCCTGACTGGTGGCCTTTCTTTGGGAGGTAGAATGGCATCTTCCCTGCTCAAGGTCTCCCTTGACTGCCAAGAATTCTTTTTCCTGCTGCAAGAGACCTCTGGGTAAGAAATTTAACATCTGTGCTCCTGGAGGACGTTGTTTCTGGGGGTACATGCGAGCAAACCACATGAGTTCAAAGGCTCTTCCTTCTCCAGCAATAAACATTTGATCAACTGCTTTTATAAGACACATCCTACTCTGCCCTCAGGGTTTCTCATCGCTGGGCTGTCTGGCTTCAAGGTAACTAGGCTGTTCTGAGTTTATCCTGCTTGTCCCCATTACTTACATTTCAGCTTATTTTGAAATTGTCCTAAAAATTATAATTGTTTGTTTTTAAAAAACCTGCCTTCCACTGCCTCCCTTACCACCTTAACCTACACTCAGCAGAGCACACAAGAAGGCAGGGATGAAGACAGGGTGGACTTCTGAATGGGAAAGGGAGGTATGGCTGGGTAATAGTTTTCTCCTTGCGAAGGACCTGAACATACCAGCTGGAGCTGACCAAAATCCTTCTCCCAAGTAAGCCAGTTCATTGGTTTCCAAAGGCCTTGTTTATGTAACTCTTTAATTATAGCATAACCAAATCACAAGTATTTTGCCATGGGAAAATGTAAAGTCATTAGGCAACTTAAATACCACCCCGCCCTTTTCAAGCAGACAGCACAACCATTAAGCAATTCATGCATGTTAAGACATTTCCAATTCTTTGGCACTGATGCCAGTTCAATCGTTTGGGGCTGGAAAGCATAGGTGAAACCTACTCATTACACTTCTTGATGGGGAGCAGGGTATCTTATATGTTTCTTTTTTAAATGGAACTCAGTCTCCAGCCCCCACAATGCACAGAACATTACACTGGCTGCAAAACAAGATTGGATCCTGTTTGACATTGCCTGGCATCCCCAGTGCACATGTGAGTCACATTTGGACTTTAATCTCTCTTAATTGAGTATCTTCCCGTGTTTGTGGATTTCAGGCCTTCTAAATCCTTGGGTTCTGCTGAGATACTAGGATGCGGTTTGTTGTGGGTCTTATGGAATGGAAAACTTCATCTGTTTCTGTTTCCCACACAAAAACAGCAACCTGCCTTGTAAAGTGTGGCCAGCTCTGGTGACAGTGAGACATGTTCTCTTAGCGTGATGGTAAAAACTGTGGACATGCAAAGAGATGAAGAAGAAAAAGCATTTTGTATCATTTGTTCCTGAAAAATATTAGGCCACTGAAAATCTTACACCTTTGCTTTGTTCATTTGTTCAAAAATCAGATGCTTCAATTTAGTCATTGACAGGGGACACTTTGTAGATAAAAATTATGTTAGTCCTATGAGAAGCAAGAATAGACTATTCATTGAAGATCTAATCCAGATTTACCACGTGCTGGGCACTTCTCTAAGTACTGGGGGTACAACACAAAATAAGAAGCAAGAAATCCTTAATTTGACATGGAGTATACTCCTGTGGGGATAGACAGACTACAAAGAAGAAAACACATCAACTGAATATGATATCACAAAAGTACTAGGAAGCAAATAAAACATGGTAGTGTGACAGATCTTAGGGGGCTGTTGTAAATTGGCTCATCAGGTTGGGCTTCAATGAGGAATTGACACTTAACTGAGACCCAAATACTCTCTAAAACATCTGGGTTACGAGCCTTTTAGGCAGAAGGAACATCTTGTGCAAAGGTGGAGGTTCCTGGTTTGGTACTACCCCAGGCAAATATGAGAGAGGGAGAGAGAGAGAGAGAGAGAGAACCCAAAGAAACTATCAGAGTATATAAGAATATATCAGAATATTTGTGGGTCCTTACAAATTTTTTATTCCTATTTGAAAGCCATTTGATATTTTTGTGTTTGTTTTCTTAGTTTTGGAGAAAGTGCTATAGAATCATAATGTTTTTCTTTCTGTAAGTGGTTCCCTTCTTCGGTTTTTCTGATTTGAGCCTATGGACAATACTGAGATAGTCTGGCTTTGAAAACACAGAAGAAAAAGGAAATCCCATTACAGAACATATAGGCCTAATTCCTTATGATAGGTGTACATGTTAGCTTTTGCTGTATAACAGACCACTCCAAAATATAATGGGCTAAAACACCGCCAGCATTTAACCCATGAATCTGCAGATGGGCCATTTGTGCTGGGCTCAGGTGAGTGCTAGTTTAGCAGAGCAGCTCTGCCTCTGGAGGTTGGCTGGCTTTTAGCTGAGGCAGTGAGGTAAACTGGACTGTGTGTGTTTCTTGCCATCCCTGAGGGTTATTCACATAGGTTGGGTTCCAAAAGAGCAAGTAGAAATGCACAATGGCCCTTGGAGACTAGGCTTAGGATGGGTACAGTGTCCCTTCCACAGCATTCTGTCGGTCCAAACAACTTGCAAAAACAGCCCAGACTCAGTGGCTGGTGAAATGGGTTCCATTTTCATCAGGGACAGCTGCAGTCACATTGAACAGGAGATGGCTTTAGGGAGGGGTTAAGAACTGGCAATATTTTAAAACCCATTCACCACGGTAGGCAAATGCTAACACGGAAGCCTAGAAATGCCTGTATTACTTAGATTGGCAAACGTTATTTGTAAAGGACCAGATAGTAAACATTATTGGCATTTTAGGTTGTATAGTCTCTGTCACAACTACTCTGCTGTGCGAAAGCAGTACAAAAGTGAATGAATGGATGCAGCTGTGTTCCAATGAAACTTCATTAACAAAGTAGGTAACAGGTTGGATTTGGCTAATGGACCTATAGTTTTGGTGACCCCCTTGTCTATAAATTTTGCTAAAAAAGCCTTGCCTTTCAAAAAAAAAACCCAAAAAACAAAACAAAACAAAAAAACCTGGAATATAATGTGGCCTCTAATGGCTTCCATCAGACACTAAAAAACTCTGGGAGTCAAAGTTGACTCACACAGTGGGGCACCTGGGTGGCTCAGTGGGTTAAAGCCTCTGCCTTTGGCTCAGGTCATGATCCCAGGGTCCTGGGATGGAGCCCTGCATCAGGCTCCCTGCTCAGTGGGGAGCCTGCTTCCTCCTCTCTCTGCCTGCCTCTCTGCCTACTTGTGATCTCTCTCTCTCTCTGTCTCTCTGTCAAATAAATAAATAAATAAATCTTTTAAAAAAACAAACAAACAAACAAAAACAAAGTTGACTCACACATCAGACCCCAGGCCAACGTGTGGATGAGTTTTTGTTCTCATGGTGTGGGGAGGGCATTCCATCAGCTTTTAATATAGCATTTTGTTTACGGAGCTGCTTACATAAACTAAGATATCTATCATTGGTAGTAGTTGGTTGCTGCCTGGATGAAATAATTGCTTATTTCCTTTTGTTTGTTGTGGTTAGTTCACTTTCAAGGAAGAAAGGCAAAAATTTCTAAGTAGAGCAAATGCTAAGAGGCAAGAGAAGGGAAATAGTAAAGCAATTAGATAGCTCCTCAAGGGCAGGGATGGGGCCTGGTCCAGGAAGCCAAATTCTCCAGCTGGAAGAGATCCCGGGCCTCCACAGGCTTGTTTTCACCCTTGAGTGCACCTTAGAGTCACCTGGGGAGCTTTGCAAAATCCTGATGCCCAGGCCACACCCCAGGGCAATTAAATCAGACTCACTGGGGGCAGGAGCCAAACGTCGTACTTTTGAAGCCTCTCCACCTAGTCCCTCATGTAGTCAGGTTCGAGAACTGAGAATCAGGGTTCTAGCCTTGGCGCCTCTCAATGACTCCCTCTGTGGTCAGGACTGCCCCACACATGCCTGTCCCCCACTCCCTGAACTGACCTTCTGAGAACTCATCGGCTCCAGGTCTTTCCTCTCGAGAAGCTCAATACTGTGTAATTATGTGATAATCTCTCTGAATTGTGACACATCCCTGGGCCTGGAACTTTAATATTTATCACCTTGAAAAGTTCATTTCCTCTTTTCAGAATCTCATTTCTGTGTTTAGCATTTAGCTCTATGTTTATCCACTCTGCTCAGAGAATTTTATTTTGGAAAATCAATATTATTTTCAACTGAAGTATTCCTTCTGTTCAGGATAAAAAATGAATAGCCAGAAGTAGCTTAAGGCAGGCTTCACAAAGAACATAATCAGCTCTCTAATAGATAGAATGACCTTATAATTAAGTATCCTCTGGACATGCCACCAAAGTCCATATTTCGTTTATTCTACTTTAGATTGCTCATAGTAAACAGCCTTAGAAACTCTAAAGGATCAGTAACATTCTGCTGTTACATTGCTCAGGTGATGAGTAGAAATTTAAGCTACAAAGAAGTTTAGAGATCATCTGGTCCTGTGCCTTTTTCCCCTTTCGTAAATAAACTAACAACCTCAAAAGTTAAGTGGCTTTCTCAGGATGAAAAATCTCTCTTAATGCGCGGTCTCGAGAGGCAGGAGGCTTGTTTTCAGAAGGAAGGCTCTGTGGCGCTCTCAGGAAACTGAGGCGTGCAAGTGATGTCTTCAGTCCTGTCCTCAGAGCACCCTTCCTTTTTCTGGGCCCACTTCAGGGACTGTGACTTCCAGCTGATAGAAGCTCTTCTTCAGAAGTGACTCACACCAGGCATTTCCTCAAATCCATCCTCATGGAATCCTAGTTTTCCAGCTTAGTCCCTAGCTGTCCCCTTTGCCCATCTCATTACTGACTCTCATCTGCTTGTCTTGGGACACAGAATGTCCAGACCCTAACCTTCTCCTGGGATTGGCACACAGCAGAGAAGGCAGTCGGAAGATCTCTTAGGTAGCAGGAAGCCCTGCTGCTGGAAAAGGGCAGCTCTTTCTTAGTAACTTTTCTGTGGTCAAGTCTTTCTCCCCCTCCGGTGATGTTCCTCTGAAGCCCTTCAAGTGAAGCCATCAGTATCGTAGGGACCAGCAGAGAGACAGTCAGGCTATCCATCTGTCCCGAGGCTGATCCCACACCTGGAAGGGAGTCAGCACCCAGATTTTCACAGCCACTTGAAGTTTAGAGTCAGCAAGCCCGAGCCGGAACCTCTCCATTCTTGCTGCTCCCGAAGGGTCAAGGAGCCACGACTGCTGGAGTGCTGGCTGCAAGGAACACCTTTTTGAGAAAGGAACTTTGAGGGTTTGTTTCTAGCATTTGCCACTTTCATGCTGCCAATGAACTGTGCTCATCCCATACTTGGGGAAAGGAGCGGCTGTAAAGCAAGCCCATCCAGATTCCAATCAAAGGTATGCGGTACCTCTGAGAGAGGGAACAGACCAACTCTTAAGTCTGGGCTAGTTAACAAGTTCAGAATCACATTAACCAATAATCTTATAACCAACAGTAAGCAGTGACTTTAATACAGAGTTATTGTAATGATCGTTAAAAAAATAGGATAGATCCTCAAATCCATGTTTAGTAGACTATTGCTTTTCTTGTTTACTATTTAATTTTGAAAAATTTTAAGTTATACAGAGAAGAGGATAATATAGTAAGAACTTAGGCCCTCATGCTATATTTGTATCTTTTTTCTATAATAAGTTAGAGAAATTTACAGATATATTTCCCACCCATCCCCCAAACTCGATATGCATCTCTAAAATAAATACATATTTCAGTTTAACCACAATATCATCATATAACAAAATTAATAATTCCTCAGCATCGTTTCATATACCAGTCCAGTTTCTGTAGTTCCTGTAATATTTTGGGGACTAGTTCATTCAAATCCAGATTCAATCAAGGAAATCACATCTTGGATTGGGATGTTATGAATGGACAAGTATCCAGCCCTTTGTTGGTCTATGAGGGGAAGAAGTTGCAGGCACCACATCAGTCAGGGAAGAATGTGTAGGAGACACTGAGATTTGGATGGAAGATAAAGACGGTATTCAGGCAAGGTAGGAAACATAGATAATTGGGGCAAACTTTCAGGGAAGAGATAGAAAGAAGGATAACATATGGATAAGGAGAATGCAGTGGATCACTGTCTAGAAATACTTATATAAATTATTTACTCATGCATGCTGGGCAGAGAAAGTGGTCACAAAGTCAAGTCCTGGACATTTCATGGTTTGGGAAAGAAAGGACACAGAAAGAAAGTGAGAATTGTTGGAAACAAGGCTGGAAAATTACAACATAATAGTTCTAAGAGAAGCCAAGAGAAGCCAAGGGAAGACTGAGCCTCTGTGTGTCTCTGAGCTGAATGCTGCAGAGAAAGGGAGACTGAAAGTCTGTCCAGACTGTGTTGCTGTGTTGCTGCACAGTAGATGTGCAGATTCTTGAGCCAGCCCTAGACCAACTCTGTGAGCATCTCCAGGACCTGGGAGTCTGTGTTAACATGTTTCCCAGAGATTGTTCTGCATAGTCAGATTTAGGAAGCACTGGTCTACATCTTGTCAACTGCTGGCCTCAAAATATATCCTGCTTCTGCAAAAGCACAGTCTTTCCTCTTGCTTTCTGTCCATAGCATGGATTTTCCCTATTCTTTTTTTTTTTTAAAGATTTTATTTATTTACTTGACACAGAGAGAGAGAGAGATCAGATCACAAGTAGGCAGAGAGGCAGGCAGAGAGGAGGAAGCAGGTTCCTTGCTGAGCAGGGAGCCCGATTCGGGGCTTGATCCCAGCACCCTGAGATCATGACCTGAGCCGAAGGCAGAGGCTCTAACCCACTGAGCCACCCAGGTGCCCAGATTTTCCCTATTCTTAAAAAGAAAGGAAAGCAAGGAAGATAAGACACACATCAGTCAAACGGGGGGTGGGGGGAAGTGCCTTATGTTTTCTGCCTTATAGTTCTTCCTTTAATGTCTCAAGTTATATGCGACCTACAACCTTCTCTCCATAGACTCACAAAATGCACTATTAGGAATCTCAAGTCCATCTTCTGCACAATCCCGCTCCACAGCCTCAAGCAGCAGAATACTCTAAAATTACCAAAATGCTCTGTTAATCAGTAATTCTTCATCCTTATTCATGACCACTGGCAGCATTCTTGAGATTTAAGTCATTGGGCTTTTTTTTTTTAAGATTTTATTTATTTATTTGACAGAGAGAGCGAGAGATCACAAGTAGGCTGAGAGGCAGGCAGAGAGAGAGAGGAGGAAGCAGGCTTCTGGTTGAGCAGAGAGCCAGATGTGGGGCTCGATCCCAGGACCCTGAGATCATGACCTGAGCTGAAGGCAGAGGCTTAACCCACTGAACCACCCAAGCACCCCATCATTGGGGTTTTTAATAAAACAATGTGATATGATTTAAGTTTTCATGTCCTGTTTGTCAGCCTTCCCATTCCACCCTCACCCCCAAACAAGTGCGTTTCTCCAGATTCAATCCCCAGCATTTACTCATTATTTTTCTATTCTGTCTCCAATAGAGACACCCAGTGTTTCTATTTCAGTACCTTCCTGCTGGTGAATGAGCATGGTTCTGCAGGGACCACTGACTCAAGTCATACCTATCAGCTCACCAGTTGGATAGTACAGGCTAGATGCTCTTCTGTCACCTGACATCCATGCAGTTTGTCCAAATCCTGTCTTCCCAACCAGTTCTTTTCTAACTTCCTTTTATTTGTCAATAGGCTCTCAGAACTCAAGCCTCAAATGTCATATCACTTCAGCCTACATTGCTCTGTCATATTTCCTCATTTACCAAATACTGGATCTATTATGTGTACATCTGTTTCTTTCCTAGCTTGCTTCTCTGGTTCTTGCTGCAGTCCCATTATACCCATCAAAATATTAAACATCTAGTTATGATGATACTTTTTAATGGACTTGAACAAAGTATTTAAGAAAAGTTCTAATTACTCTACTTCTCAGAGGCACATTTTCCTGGCTTGTAAAATGATGGTTTTGAGAACTCAGTTTACAAGGCTGTTGTGAAGGATACAGACTTAATATAGCACTTTCAGGTTATAGTTACTATTTTTCTCTATTCTAGACCTTTCCTAAATGACTCTTGAGTCTCCTTTAACATCAAAATATGAAAAATCAGTATTGAGGTCTAAGTAAAACTATGAAACAATGAAGTCAGGTTCCCCATCTTATTAAGCCCCTTTGGGCATTATTTTTCTTCTTGTCAATCCCATGGTTTCGTGAAGGTCTTCAAACTGGCTGGCCGACAACATAGGACCTTAAACATGGTCTCTGTGTTTGCATGCATGGACACATGGGAGCATCCCTCTGGAGGGCAGCTTTGGGGAGCAGTCTAACCTTCCCAGCATCTTTGCAGTTTCTCTTCCACGTTCAAATGAAGTAGCTCCAAAGACCTGAGAACAAGAGCAGAGCAAGCTGGAGGCAGGATTTGCTGCTGCCTCATGCCACCCACAGGCACAATTCCTCTCTTCTGGAATGAACGGGTCAGAAGCCAGCACTGGCTGTTCCTGCATCTTTTATGCCTCAGGATCATTTTGAAGCTGGAGGCTGAAGGCCGAATGGCTCTCAGTCCTTAGACTGGCCAGAGTAAGGTTTTGTACTACTTATTCATTAATCATTTTAGTGCTGTCAGATCCCTTGAGGAACCTATCATTTCAAATGCTGTTAATAATCCTTTAAAATTTAGGTAGGTAACAGCAAAACAGTCTACAAAACCAAAAGGGAAAAATAAGCACCATGAACGGTGATAGAATGACTTATGAAGTTATAATCCATTTTAAGGTATAACACCTAGAACTGAGAATATTCACACTCATAAATAATGAAAGTTCAGAAGATTTTCTCTCTCTCTCTCTTTCTCTCTTTAGGTTGTTGTGGAAGTGAAATTGAGAATGTGATTTTGTGTAGTAGTGTAATGGAAACATTGTACTTTGTTTATCTGGGACAGTAAATGTAATTTTACCCAGTTTCCATAGCAAGCAGGAAGAGGAACTAAGATTTATTGAGCCACGGAGAGCTTTATACACATCTTAAAATTTAATCCTCGTAAAGATGATGATAATAATTATCATCACTGTGCAAATGAAGAAATTTGGGCTCAGAAAAATCAAGACTTGTTCAAATCCAAATAGTAGGACTGGGTTTAACCTCAGATTTACGTCATCTTAGAGTTCTGTCTCCTTTTCTTAAGACGTTTTACCGAAGCATAATACTCAGACCAAAAAATATGCTAGTCCTTCCTATAAAGAGCTGAAATCTTTACTTAGTAAACATTTCATGTAAGCAGCCCCCAGATCGAGAAATTGAGCATCACCAGTGCCCCAGGACTCCCTGTCTCCCTCCCACACCCCTGCCCCACAGAAAACTACTGTATTTACTTCTAGTGCCATAGATGACTTTTGCCTGGTTTTGAACTTAAATAGATGGAATCACAAAGCAAGTCATCTTCTGACTTCTTTTGCCCAATCTTAGGTTTGTGGAATTTATTATATCATTATAAGTAGTTGTAAAGTATTGATTTCACTGCTGTGTAGTATTCTATCGTAACACACGGTGATACACTTACCAATTTTATGCTGAATGAACATGTGAGATATTTCCTCTTTGGCGGTATTACAAAAATCCTGCTATGAACATTCTACATGAACTTACAGAACATTGATGCTATGTCTGCATCTAGGAGTGGAATCACTGGGTCAGGGGATATGCGTATCATTAGCGTTACTGAAAAATACCGAACAATATCCAGAATAGTTGGACCATTATACTTTACCATCAGTTATTCTACATCTTTGACAACATTTATTTATTTATTTATTAAAGATTTTATTTATTTATTTGACAGAGGGAGAGAGATCACAAGGAGGCAGAGAGGCAGGCGGGGGCAGGGGGGGAAGCAGGCTCCCCGCTGAGCAGAGAGCCCAATGCGGGCCTCGATCCCAGGACCCTGAGATCATGACCTGAGCCGAAAGCAGAGGCTTTAACCCACTGAGCCACCCAGGCGCCCCTTTGCCAACATTTATAGTTTGTCTTTTTTGATCAGCACATTTAAGCAGTGTGTTGGTATCTCATTGAGATTTTAATTCATATTAAAATTCTGTGCTCTCCTGTCTTTCTTCTTCCACCTGTCTCCATTGTATTTGATGGCTTGCATTTTTGAAGTAGTCAACCAGAACCCCTAAATGCATGCCATAGCTCCCAGATGTATATAGGCAGGAAAAGCAATAAGCCCATGAACAACAAAAAGGACACATTAGGTGAAAACCAGTGTACTAATAACTGTTTCAAAAAAGAACAGATAAGAAGCAGTTAGTAGGAGTGCGGCCGATTACAAAATAAGCCCCAAATCTCCACCCTGTGTCCGTGCCCTTTTGGCAGTGTTCCCTTGCTGTTCCTCCAATCAAGAGGTAGAGTGTGTTCCCCCGTCTTTAAATGTAGACTGGCCTTTCAGTTTGATCAGTAGAATGCAACAGAAGTAATAGGATGCCAGGTTGGCTTAGGTCTCAAGTTGTCTTGAGTGTTTCCATTTATTTTCTTGGAATTCCACTGAACCACCAAGGAAAGAACTCCAGGCTAGCCTCTGGGAGGATGAGGGACACATGGACCAGAGCAGAGTTGCCCTAGCTGGAACCATCTTGGTGACCTGCAAGGAGACTCATGAGAGGTTTCCTTGAGATCAGCTAAGCCGGGGCCTGGTGAGCAGACCCCTGGTCCACTGCAGACTTGTGAACTTACACATGGCTGCTGTTTTGAGCCCCTGAATACTGGGAGGTTGATCGTGTGTTCTGTGTTACACATTTCCCCAAGTGTGGGCCCCTGCTTCAGTCTGGTACTGAATTTCTCTTCCCCTTATTATCTCTTCTTCCTGGGAAAGAAACCAGTTTTGAATTCGTTGTGTTCTCCAAAGGCCACATGATAGATGATTCTTTTCCTCCTTAATTTAACTACTAGTTTGAAGACCGTTGCTGGAGATGTTTTGGAGCAATCCCTTAGGACAAGCAGGCTTTGAGGAGGGAAGGCCCTGCTGTATAATCTAATGGACTTCTGGCGATGGTTGCACATCAGCTCCCAGGTCCAGCCCAGGAAAGCCAGGGACTGCCTGTGTCAGCACATGCAGCACCCCTCAACTCTGATGTGCTGCCAAGTAGGCCTACTCCCAGAGCAATCAAATCATCCCTTTGCCGGTGATGAAAATGACTGCCTTTGATGTCTCACCGGATCTGTGCTGAAGCATTTCCAATAAAGAAAATGACTCTGCAAAAAATCCTTCCTTGGGAGAGAGGCAATGTGGCAGAGTTGGCCCAAGCCTCACCCCAAGAGGCACAGGAATCACCTGGAATTTTGTTAAAATGAAGATTTGGGTCAAATTGGTCAGCAGTGGGGTCTCGGATACAGAATATTTTAATAGCTCCTAAATGATGCTGATGCTACTGGTCCATGGGCCATGCTTTTGGTAGCAAGGGTCTAGAGCACAGGTTTTGGACGAATAGGCCTGTGATCCAGTTTCTCATCTGCTAATTGGGTTGGTATAAGATTTATATGAGATTGCATGTAAGGGACTAAGGCCAGCCCCTAGCACACAGGACATGTGGAGGATACAGAGTTAATGTATTATGCAGAGATGGAGAGTTGTCCAGCATTTAATATGAAGTCTCTCTCTTATGAAATGGATTTTGACCATTATCAGAATTTTCATGGGCCCAGTGTCAGGCAGCTATCGGTGTTTTTGAGCCCCATGTCCATGTTTTGGCAGCCTTGGAGTCAGCCCTGAAGCAGAGGTAAAGTCCAAGTTATGGAACTTCGGTATTGTAGAGGGAGTCTTATTTATGATGAAAAAGGTTTAAAGTGGGGAACATAGGTTACGGTGAATCAGGGTTGCCTCATGTAAAACCTATGCTGTCTACCCTCTTCCGCAGTTTTCCTTCACATCCGGGACCTATGCAGCTTTTAGTTCTATGCATTTACCCTTACATCATAAGGTTAAGTTGAAAGCAGAATGAATCTGCCCCAAGCAAAAATAATCACCAGTTTTCCAAATTCATTAACCCATGCCAATCAAACAGACATCAGAAAAAAGTCAGGTTTATGAGACTTTTCCATTTGATATGCTCACTAAACCCCTGCAGCTCAAAAGTACGGTGCAGGGACCAACAGCACGGACATCATATGGAAGTTTATTACAAATGCAGAATCTCAAGTGCCTGCCCCCAAGACCTACTACATCAAGATTTCGGGGATGGGGCACGGGGATCTGTGTTTTAACAACCTTTCTAGGTGATTTTGAGGCATATTAAGATTGGCATGGCTTAGGGTCTTGGACCAACAGCATCAATTCATTCCTTTTTCTTTGTTAGAATATAGGATCCGAGGCCCTAACCAATAAGCTACTGGCTTGGAATTTGTATTTTAACAAGATCTTCAGGATATTAGCATGCTCACTGAAGTTTGGGAAATAGTACTTAAGCCTAGAGCACACCTTAGGCCCCATCTGCACTCTGGGGAAGTGATTAGATAGGTGAGAGAATCAGACAAAATACAAATAAATTATTGGAAAAAATGGAAAAGCCCAGATTGTGTTGCCTTTGCATTGTATTTTGAAACAAAGGAAAAGGAATAAAAGCTCCAGACATTAATATTCTGCCATTTATAGTGTCGCTTAACAAGATCTGGGATATACTGAACTTAAGTGAGTTTCAGACTGTGTTCTTGCTGCAGGACGAGTAGAACAATTACCATTTTAGCAACAGTGAAGAAAAAGAGTCCTGATTTTCCTGTTCCGTTTCTGTTCAACTCAGATCAGAAACCAGCAGAAAGCGGGGGTAGGTTTTGTTCTTTGGGTATGGGTGAGGGATTCTTTCCCAAACTTTTATTCAATGCCCTGGGTTTAAAACTGACTGCTTCTGCCAGTTCTGATTTCCTTGAGGCCCTAGGTTTAGAAAGAGACTTTTCTGATGAGATGATGATGATGACGACAACGACGACAACGTTGATAAAGCCTTTTGGACAAGATGTTTCAGTGGAAACATCGCTGTTTTATCTTGCCCATTATTTGTACTGCAAAGAGCTGGCCCAAGAAGTCTAGATCACCCCCATGCCTAAGCTCACCTTGTATTTCTTATAAGATGGGATAAATATGGGGAAAGCTGGTATTTGATCAAGATCTGGTACTGGAACCATTATCAGAGGGTATAATAATTTTAAAATTTATTTTTAGTTTCAAAGTTACCTACATACACATATAGAGCAGCCGCTGACTTGAGCATATAAAATTCATCTGCTTCCTTGTCCGAATTCTCCCAGAAGTGGATACCAAGATGGGATTACCCATGGAAGGACATGATAGGAAATGCTTGAGAGAAAATGGGAAGTGTGCCGGGCAAGGCAGGGAGAGATGTCAGACCAAGATGCAGGAGAAAAGGGAGAAAGGAAGGTTGGGAGGAAGCATCCAAGACCACTGAGCAGTCTAGGGAAGGTTCAGTAAGGTTATCACAGGAGTCCCATTTCCCCCAGATATGGGCCTATGTTAATATTCCTACCACACCCAGTCACTGATTAGGAGCAGCTGTGGTGCCAAGAAGGCAGTGAATGTGCGTAGCAGGGGGAAGCCTCCACCAATGTCTCAAAGCCATTTCTTTCCTCCTCTTGCACTTCATCAAAAACATTCAGTGGTGCCTACTATTTAAATAACCATACACCCATCATGGAGGGTTTCATAAATATGAAATACAGCCAATCTGCATCCTCACTTCAGACTTACCGTGCTATTGGAGCAAAGTCTCAACTCTGTATTTGCATGAAGGTTTTATGTTCTCTTTGGAGAAATAATAATAAGAACTGTTTAAAAAAGATTTTATTTATTTGTCAGGAGAGAGAGAGCGTGCTCACAAGCAGCAGGCAGAGGGAGAAGCAGACTCCCTGCTGAGCAGGGAGCCTGATGTGGGACTCGATCCCAGGACCCTGGGATCATGACCTGAGTCAAAGGCAGACGCTTAACGGACTAAGTCACCCAGGCATCCCCATAACAATAAGAACTTTGTAAAACTAGCATAATGGAATTGTCCTTCTTTTTTTTTACAGATATTTTAAAAAATTTATTTGAGAGAGAGAGAGCATGAGCAGGGGGCTGGGAGAGGGAAAGGCAGACTCACTGCTGAGCAGGGAACCCAATGCAGGGCTCAATTCCAAGACCGTGGGATCATGNCTTGTAATCTCTCTCTCTGTGTCAAATAAATAAATAAAATCTTAAAAAAAAAAAAAATTAAAAAAAAAAAGAACTTTGTAAAACTAGCATAATGGAATTGTCATTCTTTTTTTTTACAAATATTTTTAAAAATTTATTTGAGAGAGAGAGAGCATGAGCAGGGGGCTGGGAAAGGGAAAGGCAGACTCACTGCTGAGCAGGGAACCCAATGCAGGGCTCAATTCCAAGACCGTGGGATCATGACCAGAGCTGAAGGCAGATGCTTGACCAACTGAGCCACCCAGGTGCCCCTGGACTTGTCATTCTTAACAAAGTGTTGAGTGTTTTTGGATAGCCTTCAAGAGGGCAAGAGACCAGTGTGATAGAGACAGCGTGAAGCGATATGTATCCTGCCTTGAAATATCAACAGACTATTGGCCGTTAGGGTTTTTTGAGCAGTTCTTTGAGGTTTCCTTAAACTCTCCTCTGACATATTCCTGGAGGAGATTGTTGCATAGCTTTCAATGAAGTATAGTAAAAAAAAAGACACACTGTGTTTATCTTACTAAAGATGTCCAATTTCAATTTTGAGAAAATCCTAAAGATCCTAGGACCGGGAATCAGGAGAACTGAGTTTAAATTTTGTAACCTTACTTGTAACCTTACTATATGACCTTGAGCAAGTCACTTAACCTTCCCTCAAGGCTGTAATTTTCTTTCTTGTGAGATGGTGATAATAGTACTTGATTGCAGTTCACCTGATAGACTAGTTTTCCTTGTTGAAAACACTGAAAAACTTGAAATGTCATTCAAAGTAAAGGTGATTGCTTGAGTTGGACTCAAGTCCTGTTAAAGAAAACAATTTAAAAGTACAAGTGAATTAGAACTGGAAACAGAAAGACACAATCCCCCGGCCCTGCCATCGCCCTGAAAGAGTAGAACCAGGGGTTGGCTATTATGTCTCTTCCAGTTTTACCTTTCACTTTGTTCAGACTGGCAGACCCCTGTCTCTTTGTATTTCTCAGTTTGAATTCTGGCCCATTGTGGGAGGTCAGCCCTCATGGAAGACTCCTCTGCCAAGAGGAGCCCAGGGCTGTTTCCTTAAGAAGCAGTTTTGGACCAGGGTATTTCAGTAAGAAAGGAGAACTTGGGCATGATTGGCCCCTGCACAAATCCAACAGATGCAGATTATAAACTGGCAAGGTGACATCATTGAAAGAAATCACACAGTTGAATAAAAGTCTCAGAGACGACCTAGTCCTTCTCTCTGCAGTCTCCATGACCTGGTCAAATCACAGAACTGCCATAAACCCCAGTTTTCTTCCTGGGAATAAAAATGGGCTAATAGAGGGGAGCCTGGGCGGGGGGCTCAATTGGTTAAGCGTCTAACTCTTGATCTAAGCTCAGGTCTTGATCTCAAGTTCAAGTTAATAGGAAATTAAAATCAGATAATTTACATGAAAATATGTTACGAACTCTGAGATGCAAAGAACCATGACCAGAGCTTAAAAAAGGAAACACAAAAGCAAACAAGCTTAGTCACTAACCTGCTAAGGAAGTAATATACTCCTGTGAAGAAATTCACTCGGTGAGTAGGAAACATGGTGAATTCAAGGTGGCTTTTTTATTACAACATACAAAATTTTTGAAAAATTACAATGTGATAATGGTTGATTAAGCAGTACTATGGTGACTGAAAATGCTATATCCACCGATCTTTTCATAAAAGATAACTGGCAAAGAGTGAACCTTTAGAAATAAAAAAAATCAGACTGTAAATTCGGAAGCACTGATCTCTGTAAATGTAATCTCCTTTTTAAAAGCTGTGTTTTCAAAGGCTTGCTGGTTGGCAGACAAGCAAATCACAGAGCATATTCATGAAAGAACAGACTGAGCACTTGAAGACCTGGGAGACAGGAGGCCTGTGTCCTGTGCTGCTCCTCACTGGCCATCTCACGTAAGGTTATTTATTTCCTTCCACTAGGCCTCCGATTTTTCAACTATAATACTGTCTGTAGCTCAGGACTAGTGCTAATGCCCCTTCCTTCTCTGACCTACTCTGTTTCCAAAGAACTTCATCTGATCGCAGCATCAAAAGCCATTTTTTCTTTCAGAAATGTTAAGTAACATTAAACATTTGTAGACATGATAACATTAGTATAACAGTGATCTGTTGTCATAACAGTGTTGTAACAAATTGCCCCCCAAACTTGGTTGCTTAAAACAACCATTTATTTTCACAAGCCTTTCTGTGGCCTGGGCAACTTGGCTGATGTGACCTGGGGAACTTGGCTGACGTGGCCTGCATGTGGCACATTGCAGCTGCTCCCACTGACATTCCTGCAGTGAGCTGGCCTGTAGCTGGGGGTGGCTGGTCTGTGTTGGCCTCAACTGGGACAGATAGATGGCCCAGGGCTTCCCTCCAGTGGCTGGGGTCTCTGATTTTCCAGCCGACTGGTCCAGGCTTATTCACATGCCATGGAAGTTTCCAAAAAAGAGAATAGGAACATGCAAGACCTTTTGAGGCTAGGCTCAGAACTGACACGTTGTCACTTCCACAGCGTTTTCCTGGCCAAAGTAAACCATCAGATCAGTGCACATTTATAGGTGAATAAGTAGACTTCACCTCTTGATAGGAAGAGTTACAAAATCCTATTGCAGAGTGCATGGGAACAGGCAACAATGCAGAATTGGGGAAATTTTGGCCACCAAATGGTAGCTGGATGGGTCTGTATGATTCTTTCTGAAACATTTTGCAATGTACGTTTTCAGTTTAGGCAGTTTAAAGCTTCACTTGCTGGTAGCCAGGAGAATCATAAGTAGTAGCAGACTGTTCATCTTTCCAGAAAATTCTTAGAACAAACATAATAGAGACATGGCATTTGCCTAAGGAACAGCAGCTTATTGACTTATTTGTACCTTTCCAAAGGAACTGTTAGCTTCCCTGGTGACCCAAGAGGCTCTTTGCTTTTTTCCAAAGTTTTTAAATGACAGTCCAAATTTTTTTTTCTGATGCTGTCTTCCCTGAAAATGGCAACAGACGCAACTAACTTTTATCAGAACGGGAGCAGAGAAAGTGCCACTGTGCCAGCTATCGAAACAAAAGTCCTGAAGCTCCTGTTCCTTGTTAAACCTTAGTGGTCAGTATGCCCTAGTGTTGAAGGCCTCGCTCTTCTCCCACTTGCCCTCTTCCAGCTCTTTGGTAACTCCAACCCCATTTCCAGGGCTCAGTAGGCACAAGTGCAGCTATGAACACCTCTGCTGTTAGAGAAAGACCTGATGGAGGACATGGTTAGCCTAACGCTACCCGGAGACGAGGGGCCAGCCTAGACCTCAGCGAAGGAATCAGACACCTGGGGGAAAGACGATTGTCCCGAATGGACATCGTGACTCACACAGGGGAGCCCTCATTCTCCCTACAACAAATTCACTCAGCGGCCTTAGGTAGCTCATGGCTTTGAGCACTGGTTTATTCTTCGGGAAAATGAAGATTAGATCAAGGCCCCTGAAACTCTCATGTGTGTATGAATCCTGTGGAGATCTTGTGAAAATATAAATTCTGGTGCAGATGGTTGAGGCCTGAGATGCTGCTTTTGACACCAGTGATGCTGCTGCTTCTGGTCCATGGTCTTCTCTGAGTAGGAAAGAATTAAGTCGTTGTAGACTGTCTGCCACAGGAAAGATCCTTTCTAATTCCTTATTGCAATCTTGTCTCTAAGATCCTTTCTAGCTCCTAGAATCCCTGAGGTTGGAGAAAAGCCCCATTCCCATTAGTAAAGGGGCCCTAGTGCCCATGGCTCTTAAAGAATTCAGTAGTCTTTTGAATTGTTTTACAAAACAACAAAAGTGACTTAAGAGTAACTTTGCAATTTCCTTGTGAGGAAAGGTTTGCTTCTTGTCTAATGGCCTGTATGAAAGGAAGAGCTCTTATAGCTCAGATGTTCCACTCAGTAGAGTCTGGGCAGTCTTTACATCGCCTTAATGACCTCCAAGGCCACTCTCTACAAATGTTAACTGTACACAGTAAAATATAGCTATTCCTAATACCGTGGCTATTCTTATTTAAAATTGGCCAATGAACAGAGAAGCAGCACACAATCATATACCAACGAGACGGCTCCAGTAGCTGGCTGACTCTAGATTTCTCCAGGTGGTTAAGTACAGTGTCTAGTAGGGGTGTGTGTGTGTGTGTACTATATACCATGCAACTCACTTCTACCAAATCCCACAGTGTGCTTCCCAGCTCATAGGTCATTAGGCTTGATTCTAAGACTTGCTGCTTTCTCATGAACCAAGCAATTTTAGTAAGCAGTACTGCCAGATGTGGTGCTGTGTATGGTTCCTTTAATGTGAGCCATTCAGTTTGTCCTAAATGGGTGGGCATGTTTTCTATATGTGCAACTTGGATTTCAAGGCTGGGGATAGTAATGCCGAGGAAGCCAGAGTGCAGAAGAAAAGAATAAAAGGACAAAGGATAAAACCAACAGGGAAAGGCAATTACAAGGTGTATTAATGTATACTAGGCAGAAGGAGGGATTTATTACACTTTCAAGGTTGTGTGTTTGTGGGGTTTTTTTTGTTTTGTTTTGTTGCATGAAAGGTAGGGGGAAAGAACTGATATTTGTCAGCCTGAACTGGGTAAGTGCAGTTGCAAAGAATAAAGGGAGCTTTTAGAAAGTGGGCAGCTGCAGCAGAGCCTGAAGCCATGGTACTTGATACTGCAATATACTCTCAGTGATTCTGGGCAGCTTTTGAGAACAGCAGGAGAGGCATTCAGGGCAGAGAACAATGGCAAATGTCAAGAATGAAAAGGAATCTAGAGTTTAAAAGACTGTTGATTGACAAGTAGGATAGATCAAAGAGAGAAATTCATATTAAGTATTTATAATTCTAATAGAGCTCAGCAATCATAAAAAAAGGAAGCTAACAAGAAAGCTGATGGCTTTCGATCTTAAAAACAAACAGGAGAAACTGGTCTGTGACTCAAACTTCATCATTTTATCCATTCCGATTTTTTCCCACTGTGTATTTTGTTACTCAACTAATCATTGAAAAGGAAGTTTAAATGTGTTTGGATTTCTTTGCCTTAAAAATTATACAGTGGAAATATTCCTGGAGAAGCACGAGATGGGGTTCGTGTATAATCCACTGCAAATCAGGCACCAGAGACCATGTCTAAGCATGAGCTGTTATGATCTGTAGGATCTGTTTGGGGAGAAGCAGGATTCTGAAAATTTATCATCTGGGCCCACTGGGCTTGCTCTTAATTCCTTGTCACTTCCATTCTGTGTCCCACAGAGGTATCGATATACAAGACTTCCTCATGGCAGGTTGGGAGGTAGGACTGAAGGAAAAACTCTGTTTTTGGAAACTTGCTCAGGCTTGTTCAGGACCAGGGTGGTTTAGAAGCCCAGAGAGAAATGTTGAAATCAGTCATTGCAAAAGAGCTGTTGCAATAAGTAATGAATAAAAACTGAAAGAAAATCTCTTTCCTCCCCAAAGTAAAAATCTACTGTAGAACTTGCCTAAACACCTCCTCATAATAGAACTTTTTAAAAGGCAACATAAACTCAAGTGCTTCCCACAGCCAAGGCCAGAACCTCTGGCCATCATCGATTGATTCTTTCATTCAGGAACTATATCTATCAAGACACAGTACGTGGCTAGCACAGCCCTGGACGTTGCTAAGGAACAGGAATATGATGACTCCCTTCATAGTCCTTAGACATCGATTCACATGTCACCTCCTCAGAGAGTCATTGACAGTTCAGTCGCACCCCTTCCTACCTCCGTCATTCTCTGTCCTGGTTATTTCCATCATAGCTCTTGATACACCTGAATCGTGTCATTTTTTAGTAACACCCATTACTGTGAAAGACCCATCTGAATTATTGACTGCTGTGTCCCTAGTCTTTAGAACAATGACCATATATAGTAGCATCTCAAGAAAATGTTTATTAAGGAAATGAAGATGGAGCAAACCATCCCATAGGCTGCCTTTTCAAATAAAATATCATGCACAGAAAGAAAACTACAAAGCAGTAAGTGAAAGATCTGAAAGGTCTGTAAGAAAAATCAGATTACTATAGGAATTAAAGTTTTAAATGATCACTTCTGAGTAAGACCATCAGAGAAGACTCTCCTCAGTTCCTGAAACCTTCCATTTGGTTTTGGATTCAAATCTGTGTGAAAGAACTCAAATAATTATGAAAGCAGTAACTCTTTTATCAAAATGACATTCTGGCAATAACATGTTCTAATCAATAGAAAATGAAATTATCTAGAAATTATTGTCTAGAAATTATTCAAAATTCATATAAGAATTGAATACATATCAAAGAGGCATTTAGAATCAGTGAAGAGGTGTTAGGTTATTTAGTAAAAAGTACCATGAATACTGCTTTGTCTTTGTTAAAGTTTGATGTCTTTCTTACTCTTTATACCCATACATACAGTGCACATTTAACATAATTAAAAATCTACAAGAGAACGTTGGTAATTTGTAATGTAATTTGTAGTGGGATACTTAGATTACTTTCTGATTAAGATTTAAATATCTAAAGAACAAAGTCAAAAGAGAATCACCATGGAAAATATTTGTAATATGTATTACAGGGAGCTAAATTCCTCAATATATAAAGAAGTTTTATTAATAAACATAAGTGAATAGAAAAAGTGAAGCAATGAGCTAAACAGGGAAAGAAATACAAAGGGTTTACAATAAATGAAAAGTTCAATCTTACCCATAATTGAAAAGTGCAAAATAACAATGAGATATGACGTCTTACTTTAAAAATGGCAGAAAATAATTTGAGGTTTTCATTACATTGTGTTGATAAGGCTGTGGGGGGAAATATACATTCAAATGTTAAGTATAAAATGAATTTCTCTGATATTTTTGGAGGGTGATTTGACAACATCTATGAAAATTTAAGCAGATGTCCTTAGTCCCACTAAACTGCTGTACATTTTTCTTACATATACTTCCATATATACAAAGCATGATAATGGTGAGACAGAGACAGAGGGAGGAACAGAGACAGAGGAAGAAAAGGGGGGAAGAAGAAAAGAAAGGATATGAAGGAGAAGAGGAAGCAGAAGCAGCTGCTGCTAACTGTTAATTTATAGAGACTGTTTATCCACACAATGGAATAGTACACAACTGTCAAAGGAAATAGAATTGGGGATGTTGACATAGAAAGATATCAAGAATATCAGAAAAAGGTAGTATAGAAACTGTGTTAAAAACTGTATTAAAAAGAAAATATACATATATTGTGGATGAAGAGGTAAGAAATTATGCTGGTTGTTATGTGATTGTCATTCAGCTAGAAACCCACCCTGCTTCGGTCTGCTCTGATGGTGGAGCTGGGATGCTATAAAACACACTTCTTTGCTGTTTGACACCCTGGTTCAGTTCTGGTCATAGATCACTCATCATGGTTCTCTTTGGGAAATAAAGAGGGAGCCTGGGGTGGTAGGGATAATGTTTCCTTTAAAACATAGTTACATCAACTCAAGTTGAAAATGTTAGACTTCTTTTTTTTAATTTTTAATTTTATTTAATTTTATATTTTCAGTGATCCAAGATTCATTGTTTATGCACCACACCCAGTGCTCCATGCAATATGTGCCCTCCTTAACACCTACCCCCAGGCTCACCCATCCCTCCTCCCCTCCATAACCCTCAGTTTACTTATCAGAGTCCATAGTCTCTCATGGTTCATCTCCCTTCCAATTTACCCCAATTCACTTTTCCTTCCCTTCCCCTAGAGTCCTCCATTGTTATTCCTTATGTTCTACAAGTAAGTGAAACCATATAATAATTGACTTTCTTTGCTTGACTTATTTCACTCAGCATAATCTCCTCCAGACCCGTCCATGTTGATACAAAAGTTGGGTATTCATCCTTTCTGATGGCTAATATTCCATTGTATATATGGACCACATATTCTTTTTTTNTTTTTTTTTTAATTTTATTTTTATTATTTGCCCAAGGGGTACAGGTCTGTGAATCATCAGGCTTACATCTTTCACAGCATTCACCAAAGCACAAACCCTCCCCAATGTCCATAGCCCATCCACCCTATCCCTACCTTCCCACCCCCCAGTAACCCTCAGTTTGTTTTGTGAGTGGACCACATATTCTTTATCCATTCATCTGTTGAGGGGCATCTTGGCTCTTTCCACAGTTTGACGATTGTGGATATTGCTGCTATGAACATTGGGGTACATATGGCCCTTCTTTTCACTACATCTGTATCTTTGAGGTAAAAACCCAGTAGTGCAATTGCAGGGTCATAGAGTAGCTGTATTTTTAATTTTTTGAGGAATCTCCACACTGTTTTCCAAAGTGGCTGCACCAACTTTCATTCCCACCAACAGTGAAAGAGGGTTCCCCTTTCTCTACATCCTCTCCAACACTTGTTTCCTGTCCTGTTAATTTTGGCCATTCTAACTGGTGTAAGATGGTATCTCAAGGTGGTTTTGATTTGAGTTCCCTGATGGCTAATGATGATGAAAATTTTTTCATGTGTCTGTTGGCCATTTATATGTCTTCTTTGAAAAGGTGTCTGTTCATGTCTTCTGGGCATTTTTGACATGATTATCTGTTTTTTGGGCATTGAACTTGAGAAGTTTTTTTTATAGATCTTGGATATCAGCCCTTTGTCTGTAGTGTCATTTGCGAATATCTTCTCCCATTCCATGGGTTGCCTGTTTGTTTTGTTGACTGTTTCCTTTGCTGTGCAGAAGCTTTTTATCTTGATGAAGTCCCAAAAGTTCATTTTTGCTTTTGTTTCCTTTGCCTTTAGAGACATGTCTTGAAAGAAGTTGTTGCGGCTGATGTCAAAGAGGTTACTGCCTATGTTCTCCTCTAGGGTTTTGATAGATTCCTGCCTCACGTTGAGGTCTTTCATCCATTTCGAGTTTATCTTTGTGTATGGTGTGAAAGAATGGTCAAGTGTCATTCTTCTATACATAGCTGTCCAATTTTCCCAGCACCATTTATTGAAGAGACTGTCTTTTTTTCCACTGGATAGAAAATGTTGGACTTCTAATAGGTGTGCGTGCAACACCAATATTCCCATTTCCCCAAACAGGGTAGGTATCCATGGCATCCTCTTTTTAGAGATATTCCTCAACTTTTCCCAGATTTGGTATCAGCATAGATGATAAAGTGATAAATAGGCTGGATTAGTGAAAGAACAAACTTCCAATTTAAGAAAAGGAGTTGAGAATGCTAATCATATATTTTAGCCATTAGAAAACAAATAACAGGTAGTAAAGCAGTATTTTTCAAATATTTTTAACCCACAGGGAAAATCCGTATTTTGCATTAGAACAATGAACATACAAACAAAAGTTTCATCAAACAATACCTTAACCTTATTACATGTAATTCACTTTGATATTTTTGATTCCTTTCCATTCCATTCCATTATAATTAGAAAAAATGACCCCTAGCTTTATTTCACAGTCTATACTGGTATAAAACCTACAATTTGAACAACACTGGTATAAAAGAATACATATAGACTCTCTAATCAGGTTGATCTTGGATTTAAATCCAGGCTGACCCACTTAAGATTGTTGCTATAGTAGTTACTTTTCTAAATTTTGCCCTATCTGTAAAATGGGCCATTTAATACTCAGGTGGTTGAAGAATGAACTTGCGTAATATGTGTAACATGTGTAATGTGCTTGGTCCATGGTTAGCATCAGTGGTCCACTTTCCATTTATTAAACAAAGATTCGTTGAAAGAAGTTGATGTGGTCCTTGCCTTCTTGTAGCTTATTTTCTCATGGTGCATTTAGTAAGCTGAAAACCACTATGCCCTCAGGCCATAGTGAGGGTCAAGTTCACCATAGCTTCTAACAGTCTATCAAAGAGACTGAGGAGCTTATTAGCACAAAGGCAGTAGAGAGGAAGCTATGTACATAGGAGAATGCATTTGTCATAGAGCCTGGTTCTCCTTATGGCAGTGGTTCTCAACCACAGGTGATTGTGTCCTCTAGGGGATATTTTTTGGTTGGGGATGCTACTAACACCTGATGGGTAGAGGCCAGGGATCCCAGCAAACATCCTATAATGCACAGGATAGACCCCCACAACCAAGAATCATTTGTCTCCAAGTTTCAGTAGAGTCCAGGTTGAGAAAGCCTATGTTATGGAAACTGAACCACTCTGATTACTGGTGATTCGAGGTGTCTTTAGACTCTTAGCGTGGGAGTCATTCTCACGTGCTTGGGCAAGTCTCCAAAGCTCTCAGTTTCAATTTTTTCATCTGCAAAATGGGTATAATAATATCTGCCTACCTCTATAATTGGTTGAGATGTGCAAATCAATCCAAAGATGAAAAGCTTTAAGAATTAGAACTAGGTGGCTAATTTCAAATGGGTAGCTTTTATTATTATTACTATTATTATTATTGGCCTTTTTGTAAAATAAAAAATTGTCAACATACATCAAAGATTTTCTTACTTAAAAGAGATATATCAAAAATATAACACTGGTATACTTATGGCACCAGCACCCAATTTTCATCACTAGGAATATGGCTCATTTGGAGGGTTTGAATTATAACATCACAGTTTCAGAAGGGAATCAAAATTAAATTAGTGTCTTAATAGTGCCAACATTCCAAATACCTGATGTAAAAATAAACAAAGAATATATTATGGTTACACATTATTCATTCTGTTTATAGATACTTCCCTTTTCAATACTGTTCTGGACCCAGGGAGCCAATAAAACAAACCATGCCAAGAATTACAAATTGTGTCTTGCTCAGTACTTGACTTTTTCTGAAGTTATCAAGGTTCATTTAAAAACCAACTTGCCAGTAGTTGTTATAGAACATTGTGGGGATGAGTCGGTAATTTCTTTTTCTTTATGTTCACACCTTGGTCTTGATGCCTCTCTTAGAGAACAATTTGTCTTGTAGCTTCATTCATTATGCTAGTCTGTTTATCTCCTTCGTAAGCCCAGTGCATACTCTGTGAGTTCAGAGAGGGTGAGATCTTGCCTTTATCCATCTTGTAGCTTTGCAAAGAGTGGCTGTGCCATGTAACCAAGTGAACTGTGTTTTCTGTGAGCATTTCTCCTTTTTTTTTTAAGATTTTATTTATTTATTTGACAGAGAGAGAGAGAGAGAGAGAGGGAGGGAGATCACAAGTAGGTAGAGAGGCAGGCAAAGAGAGAGTAGGAAGCAGGCTCCCTGCTGAGCAGAGAGCCCAATGTGGGGCTCAATCCCAGGACCCTGAGATCATGACCTGAGCCGAAGGCAGAGGCTTTAACCCACTGAGCCATCCAGGTGCCCCATCTGTGAGCATTTCTTAAGAGAGCTCTCCTCATCACTTTCAGTCTTTCCTTGCTTTCTTCCATCTGTGCAGAGATTCTTGGTGAACACTTCTAGAAGGAAATGTATATGGTCCCTGTCCTTATGCAGGTTATACTCTTAGCACTACGAGTAATTTGAAAATTGCTGCTGGATTATGCCATCAGGTCATAATCAAAGCCACACTTACCATAGGTCTATACACTTTTTTGAAAACTGAATATCCCATTAGCCTTCTCAGTGGAACATCAAGGATCAGAGCAAACCCTGCAGCTCAGAGTAAGTAGGAGTGATTTCCTAAATCTCTGCTGTGGGAGGAACAGGGCTGTGTGCTGGGGGAAGGGGTGGTGGAACTTGAACAATTAATGTGGGTGACAATGGCAGTAGGGCAAAATTTAAGAGCTGATAGATTGGTGACTTTTAGAAGTTACTTAAGCCAAAGGACTTTCTTTGAGTTAAACCATTCTTTGAGACCCTTTCCAAAAATCTATTTAAAATAAAAACAAGGACAGTCTTGATCAATGGAACCAAGCTTTCTTTCAGTGTTTATAAAGCACTTGATCCTGTAATCTAGTGGATTCTGGGATTATAGAGATGAAGAAAACTTGGTCCCTATTCTTTAAAAACCTATGAGGATTCAAGGATCTGCATATAATGACCTAGAGTGGGATAAGTGCTAGTAGGGGGATATAAGAGCACTTGACTGTGTCTGGCAGTATCATAGAATTGGTGATGTTTGAAAGGAGATTTAGGACAAGGAATAACTGGCATAAGGGCATGTGGTCATGAGTTGCAGTGACACAAATAGAGAAGCATGACTCCTATCAGGGGCTGTGTGTACATAATCTCTTGTTGGCAGATGTTGGCAGGGCCAGAGCTTGAAGAACCATATATTCTGGGCTGTGATATTTAGGTTTCATAGAATGCATCAGGAGTTCCCAAACTCTGGCATTTTATGCACTGATAGATTGTCCCAAATTAAGTGGGTTGCTCACATAGGGTATCATTTTTTTTTGTCATTTCATGGCATTAGGAAATTAATTTGGCATCTACCACCATAATCTGTAATAAAAATTCCTACCGAATAACATTTTATATCTTGTTCTTACCTTCCTGGTCATACTTAAAACTACACTTTCCAGACTCCTTTAATTTAGGTCAGGTTGTGTGACTTTTTCTGGCCAATAATCTGGGCCACAGGTCACTTCACAGTTGAGACAGAAAATAGCTCTAGTGTATCTTCCAGCTGTCTCCACAGTGACTCTGAAGGGCCATGTGTTTTAGGTGGCGTTGCTACAATGTGTAAGCAAGTACAAGCATATCTTGGAGATATTGTGGGTTTGGTTCCACAGTGTCACAATAAAGCAAACATTGCAGTAAAGTGAGTCAAATGAATTTTTTGGTTTTCCAGTGCCTATAAAAGGTATGCCTACACTATACTGTAGTCAGTTAAATGTACAATACCTTTAAGTCTTAAAAAGTATACATATCTTAATTAAAAAATACTTTCTTGCTAAAAAATGTTAACCACCATCTGGACGTGAGTTTTTTTTTATTTTATTTAATTTTATTTTTATTATTTGCCCAAGGGGTACAGGTCTGTGAATCATCAGGCTTACATCTTTCACAGCATTCACCAAAGCACAAACCCTCCCCAATGTCCATAACCCATCCACCCTATCCCTACCCTCCCACCCCCCAGTAACCCTCAGTTTGTTTTATGAGATTAGAAGTCTCTTATGGTTTGTCTCCTTCCCCATCCCATCTTGTTTCATTATTTTTCCCTAGGACGTGAGTTTTTAATCTTTTTGCTGGTGGAGGGTCTTGCTTTGTCACTGATGGCTGCTGACTGACTAGGGTGATAGTTGCTAAAGGCTAGGTGGCTGTGGCAATTTCTTTTTTTTTTTTTTTTTTTAAAGATTTTATTTATTTATTTGACACAGAGAGAGAGAGATTACAAGTAGGCAGAGAGGCAGGCAGAGAGAGAGAGGAGGAAGCAGGCTCCCCGCCGAGCAGGGAGCCCGATGCGGGCCTCGATCCCAGGACGCTGAGATCATGACCTGAGCCGAAGGCAGAGGCTTTAACCCACTGAGCCACCCAGCCGCCCTGTGGCAATTTCTTAAATAAGACAACAGTGAAGTTTGCTGCATTGATTGACTCTTCCTTTCACAAAAAATTTCTCTATAGCATGTGGCACTGTTTGGTAGCATTTTATCCATGGTAGAACTTCTTTGAAATTGGAGTGAGTTCTCTGAAACTCTACTGCTGCTTTATCAAGCAAGTTTATGTAAGATTCTGAACCCTTTGTTGTCATCTCAACCATTTTCATGGTGTCTTCACCAGGAGTAGATTCCTTCTCAAAATTACTTTCTTTGTTCATCTTAAGGAGTGATTCCTCATCCATTTAAGCTATATTGTGATATCGTACCAATTCAGCCACATCTTCAGGCTCCACTTTAAATTCTAGTTCTCCTTCTATTTCTATCACATCTGTAGTTACTTCTTCCACTGAAGTCTTGAACTCCCAAAGTCATCCATGAGGACTGGAATCCAACTTCTTCCAGACTTCTGCTCATGTCGATATTTTGACCTGCTCCCATGAATCACAAATATTCTTAATGGCATTTAGGGTGAGTCCTTTCCCGAAGGTCAGAAAGTTTTCAGTTTACTTTGGCTCAGTCAGAGGAATCACTGCCTATGGAAGCTATAGCCTTATAAAATATATTTCTAAAATAATAAGTCTTGAAAGTTAAAATTATTCCTTGATCCATGGGCTGCAGAAAGGATGTTATGTTAGTGGGCATGAAAACAACAGTAATCTCCTTGAACATCTCCATCAGGGCCCCTGGATGACCAGGTGCATTGTCAAGAAGAAGTAATATTTTGAAAGCAACCCTTTTCTCAGCAGTAGTTCTTAACAGTGGGCTTCAAGTATTCAGTAAACCATGTTATAAACAGATGTGCTATCTTCCAGGCTGTGTTGTTCCATTTATGGAGCACAGAGTAGACTTAGCATAATTTTTAAAGGCCCTAGGACTTTCTGAATTGTGAATGAGCATTGGCTTCAACTGTGTTGAAATCACCAGCTGCATTGGCCCATAACAAGAGGGTCAGCCTGTCCCTTGAAACTTTGAAGCCAGGCATTGACTTCTCATCTCTAACTATGAAAGTCCTAGATGGCATCTTCTTCCTATGTAAGGCTACTTCATCTATATTGAAAATCTGTTGCTTAGTGCAGCCACCTTTATTAATGAGATAGATCTTCTGGATGACTTGTTGTAACTTCTACACCAGCACTCAGTGCTTTACCTTGTACTTTGATGTTATGGAGATGCTTTTTTCCTTAAACCTCATGAACCAACCTCTGCTAACTTCAGTCTTTTCTTCTGTAGCTTACTTACCTTTCTCAGCCTTCATAGAATTAAAGAGAGTTAGAGCCTTCTTCCTCTGGATTAGGCTTTGGCTTGAGGGAATGTTGTGGCCAGTTTGATCTTCTATCCAGACTACTCAAACTTTCTCTGTATCAGCAATAAGGCTGTTTGGCTTTCTTATCATTCATATCTTCACTAGAGTAGCACTTTCAATTTCTTTCGTGAACTTGTTCTTTGCATTCATAACTTGGATAACTGATATAAGAGGCCTCCCTTTCAACTTATCTCTGCTTTTGACATGGCTTCCTCACGAAGTTTAATCATTTCTAGCTTTTGATTTTAATTGAGAGATGTATGACTCTTGTCTTTACATGAACATTTAGAGGCCATTGTACGGTTATTTAATTGACCCAATTTCAATATTGTTGTGTCTCAGGGAATAGGCCTGAGAAGAGGGAGAGATACAAGGAAAATGCCAGTTGGAGCAGTCAAAACATGTACATTTATTGAGTAAGTTTGCCATCTTATATAGGTGTGGCTCATGGTAACCCTGGATAATTGCTATAGTAACATCAAAGATTGCTGGTCACAGAGAACCATAACAAATACAGGTATCATGAAAAAGTTTGAAATATTTTAAGAATTATCAAAATGTATTACAGAGAAGACACAAAATGAGCAAATGCTGTTGGAAAAATGGCACCAATAGACTCGTTGGATGCAAGATACAACAAACTTTCAATATGTAAAAAAGATACTATAATGAAGTACAATAAAGTGAAGCACAATAAAACAAAGTATGCCAATAGTCTAAAGCCCAGCATCACTGCTTGGAAAAATGGTTCTTGGGAATGCCACTAGATCAGCAGCAAACTTTTTGTACGAGATCAACTTTCGTGTTAAGCCTCTAAGATTTGAGGATCTGTTTGTTACTGTACCCAAGCAAGTCTCTCCTGACTAATATGCAGTAATTTTATAAAGAAAATATATTTGAAAATTATTTAAACCAGAAAAAAACCCCAGAATAATGATTAATCCTTTGGATGCAATAAGTTTAATATCATAGAGAACTCCCTATATTTTTTGTATTCTTCATTTGACTTTGAATTAAACTAAGGCCAACATTATTCTTTAAAATAGAATATAGATGGAAAGAGGGGAATTGAAGGGCTTGAGGTGGGAAGTGATTAGATTTATATTTAGGAAGGCCAATCTACTGATTATCCAGGGTGAGTTGCAGATACCAATGAGAAAAGATGATTTCAAAGATGTTTCAGAGGAGCCATGGATGAGATCAATGTAGTGTGTAGAAAGAGAAAATGTGGCTTAGTGCCAGGAAGGATTGGCTCCACATCTATCTATGCTGGTGTCTTGAGGGTGTTAAAAAGGTATTTTTTTCCAGAAGATGCCCAATTTTAATGCATTTGTGTGCTTCCATTACCACCTGCTCTCTCTAGACACCTGCCTGAGTCAGTACATCAGTTGGGCCCTCTGTCATCCCAAGCTCCCAGTGCTTTTAGAGAAATACCTAACTGGCTATACAGCATGGATTATTCTAGATCAAAAGCTTACTATGGAAGCTTTCTAAGAAAAATATACTCAGAGTTTGGGTTTTATCATTGATTACAAATGTTGGTTGTCCTATTTAGACAATCTAGTTTTGAAAAATATTTTGAAAGCATACATTATAAATATATAGAGTTTTACTTGCAGAGCTTTATTTTAATACAAATATTCTCCAAGTAACGAAGGACTTACAATACTGATTTAGTGTCTTAGAGTAGTGCTTTCCAGTGGATATCTAATAGCAAGTAGCTTTTTGGATATAGATTTTAGAGTATTTGGTGGCTTAAGTGAAAAAAGGGTGTGGATACCAACAGAAATCCATATTTAATTGGGAATAACCAGATTGCCTCTTCACCCATAGTACTCTTACCTTTCTAGCTGAGTTCAAGAGAGAAGCAAAATGTTGTCTAGTCAGCTGGACATTTTCTCTTGCCACCTAGACAGCCAGAACTCTGTACAGGTTGGGAGTGTGGATGGAAAATCTTGGCTGTCATAGCAGTTCTAGCTTTATTATTTCATTTGAAGTAGGTGTGGCCAGCATTTTGTCAGCACTGCGAAGAGTAGATCTTAATTCTTAATCTCATTGTGAAAATAGGAAACTGTTAGAGAAATTTTATCCATTGGAAATTAGGTTGTTTTCTTGTGTGTTTGTTTTTGGAGAGAGAACACACGTGAGTGGGGGTCGGGGAGAGACTCTTAAACAGGCTCCATCCTCAGCACAGAGCTGAAATCATGACAGTGCCAAGATCAAGAGTCAGACCCGTAACCAACTGAGCCATCCAGGCACTCTGAAAACTGGGTTTAAATGCATCCTCATCACCTAATTTCTCTTGCATCCCTTCATGTATACTTGGTTCCTGCTAAACTGTCATTATCTCAGCTTTGGTCTTTTCCATCTGTATATCTTTATGTGTGTGTGTATATACATACACACATACTGTGTATGGCCTTCCACCCCACCATCCTTGCCATTCCACATTCACTGGCTCATCTTCTAACTGTTTGCACTTGCCTTTGTTTGCTTGAGGACTTTCTCTGGCCATGAAGCTTATTCTGACCTTGTACAAGCAGGAAGAAAGTGCCAAAGAAAGTATTTATCAGATTTGTAAATTGTAAGAGCTGGGAGAGAAAAGTAACATGTTTGCTGGTAGAATCATGAATCAAAATTTCCTTCATAGGATAGAATAACTAGATATGTTTAAGAGAGACCAGTGTAAATGTCCATGTCTGGGATCAAGTAGTCATTTGTATTGGGGCACCATGGCTGACTTCTGTCTAATTACATAAAGATTTGCCTAGTTGAGTCATTATTATTCAAAAAGAACCAAAATATAGTGGTAAAAAGAAGAATTAATACATTTTTAGAGGGTATCAGTAGACATGGAACCCATTCTTTTGAGAGCCTTCTAGGTATTAGTAACATATGCATTTCTTTAGCTCTTCCCAGCTTTCCAAGTTCCACATAAATAGTACTGGGGGTCCTCAGAGAGAGTCTCACAGACAGGGCACTGAATAGAGTCCACCATTTTTCTGTTGTTCACTGTTCCATAATCCCTGGGGAGTCCATTTATACTCCAACAAGGCCAGCATGATAATGTGCTGAAGACCTCTCCTATTCCCTCTTCAGATGTAGCTTTCTCAGAACTCAGCTCCACCATAGCTCCAGTGCTGTGTTCCAGCTATATTCCACATGTAGAAAGCACTCCACCTTCTTGGTTACACATGGTTAGAACATGGCTACCTCATGCTCTCAATGCCTTAGGGACATTACCGCCCTTTCCCAGTACTGTTACTTGGGTTTGAAGAGAATGCACTAGAGTTCATGCGTGGCAGACAATAGTCTAAAACATTGACACTGGCTTTTTGCACAAAACTTCATGTGACCATCTCTTCCCTTAAGACTTCGCATGCATATTGATCCATCATAGATGCTCCCTCAGACCTGGTCAGTAGGCCTGAATTCTCTGATATGCATAGCTAATGCTCAAACTAGGACTCCCTGCTTAAAATCAGCCAATGAGTCTAAATCTTAGTTCTAGCCATTTCTTAAATGGCTCACCTTGGTCAAGTTGATTTATCTTTCAAAGTCTCAACGCTCTTATCTGTGAATTGGGGATACCAATACCCACCTCAGATGTAGTAAATGAATTTTCATGAAGAATAATGAGATGATACACAAAATGTACTTAGTAGAGCCCTGGGCACATACTAAGCTATCAGTGGATGCCACTGCTATTATTATTACAATGCTTACTATCATATATCACTAGGTTATGTATGTATACACAGAAAAGTCATGCTGACCTAAAAATAAGCCACTTCTAAAGATACTTACCTGTAGAACAGTGTCTATACCAACCACCTGGGTGTCTTTGCTAGCAGATGTTTAGGCAATGTATTCAAAGCCAATATCATGGAAACAATGAACAGTTCTACATAAGCCACATGAGCCAAATGCAAATGACAGTGTTTAACTTGGAATATATAGTGTGCAGTGCCATGCTAGTTTATTATGCTTCCTGGAACAATCTTTATTTACCGTGTGACAGAGGGATAGAAACAAGATGGAAAAAGACCTCTAGCTCTCTCCACCAAGTAGAATTGAACTTATTCCTTAGATTTAGAATGAAAGTAACTGAAAAACTGGAATAGTAAATTTGCGAAGTAATACAAAGTATAAAAATATTTTTGAATATTTTAAAAAGCCTTAATGGTTTTATTAAAACCATATTTCTTGGAGAATAAAAGAATTGCTGATATTATGAAGATGACTCCACTGTGTTGTCTCTGTTGGTCATTATGTCTCTGGTATATTGTCTCTGGAGCCATCTAAGAAGCCAGGACAAGATGGTAAGGACTTTTAAGAGGGCAGTGTTGTAAATATGTTTCCCAAGCTGAGGGATCTGGGCATTTGTTGCAAATAGCCCAAGTAGATGGACTATTTTTATATAAATAAGTGAACTTGGATGGACTCTTTGTAGCTGCATATGGTAGATTCTGGACAGATATGTAGAAATCACAGCAATAAATTACTAGTGACTTAGTTTGTCTAAAAATTGAAGAGATGGGGTGCCTGGGTGTCTCAGTCACTTAAGCATAAGACTCTTGATTTCCACTCATAATCATAATCTCAGAGTTATGAGAACAAGCCGAACTCAGCATGGAGCCTGCTTAAGATTCTCTCTCTCTCTCCCCTCTCCCTCTGTTGCATCCCCCCCCCC
>LNAC01000685.1:382690-578214 GCA_002007465.1 Ailurus styani | reverse complement strand
GCCCCCCCCCCCCCCCGCCATGATGGCACAAGCTCGTTCTCGGGGAAAAAAAAAGAATGGAAAGAGTGTATGTTGAGGAGACTGCCCCTACCCCATCCCTAGACCAGAGACTTCCCTCAGTTGCCTGCACCCACAGTACCCCCACCTGCCTCGCTGTTTACAAGCCTCCTCAGAAGTAGCCAGACATAGACTGGGACCACCAAGTAAGACCATATCCACAGCTACATGGACGAGCCCAGCCCCAGCCACAGGGGAACACTGACAGGGCTGTGGTGGACCCACCTTTCCCTGGTGGACACACTCCAGGGCTGTGGCAGTGTGCCAAGAAGCACTGTATGGGAAGAGTTTAATAAAAGCCCTTTCAAAAATAATAAAAATAAAAAAGACTGTTTTATAAATTAAAGCCCTTTAGACTTCAAGGAACCTTCCAGTAGATACACTTTTTTGTAGGTCAGAATTTAAATCCAGACAGGCTAAGTGATGTCTGGTTCCTCTTGGAAATACTAGAGGCAGAACTAAGAAAAAGTCCCCAACTTACTGTCTAGTGCACTTCTCCCCAAAACTTAAGCTTACTTCTTTTCCTCAGTCATGGTCCATCCGGCAAGATGTTAAATCGTCTGTAGCATTCTTCAATCCTATGGCGAAGACCATTTTCTCCTCCCATATCCCTAATGAATTAAAAAATTGGTCTATTACTTTTATTTTAAATATTTTTGTTCTGATATCTTTGTTCTGTGTCCACTTGGTGAGTCCAGTGATCATGCACTTAGATGTTAAGCAATACCAAATTTCTTAAGGCTTGCTTTCAGTTCCCATACTTATCTCACATAGACCAATAGAATTTGTGTGTGTGTGTGTGTGTGTATTTTAAGTCAGGGAATGTGTAAATGTTATATATCATTCAAGTAAAAGTACAATGTGTTCTACAGTGGTTTTCTTTAAATTTCTATAAATGTATCTGATTGGGTTTGGGGATAGTTGTAAGAATTTCCCTTTGAAATGTTTTTAGGGGCGTCTGGGTGGCTCAGTGGGATAAGGCCTCTGCCTTCAGCTCAGGTCATGATCTCAGGGTCCTGGGATTGAGCTCTGCATCGGGCTCCCTGCTTAGCAGCGATCCTGCTTCCTCCTCTCTCTCTGCCTGCCTCTCTGCCTACTTGTGATCTCTCTCCCTGTCAAATAAATAAAATCTTTTTAAAAAAAGTTTTTAATCTCCTGTATAGTGAATAGCACCTAAGATGGCTCCTGGTGACCTTCACCTACTGACATTCAGGCCCTGTTCAAATCCTGTCTCCTAGAGTGTGGGCTAGACTTATTAACTTACTTCTAAGGAATAGAATAGAGCAGAAACTATGAGACATCACTTACAAGATTAAGTTATAAATTAAGTTTGACTTTAGTTTTGTTTTCTCTCTCTTTCTCTTGCCTCCTCTCTCCTTCCTTCCCTCAGATCCTTGTGCTTTTTGGGGCAGCAAGTTGCCAACTTGTGAATAGTCCTACATAGAAACCCAAAACAAGTGACTGATTTATCTGGCAAATAGCCAGTGAGGAATTCTTACCAGCTCCCATGTGAGTGAGGCTGGCAGCAAATCTTCACCCAGTAGAGCCTTGAGGTGACAGCAATCTTGGTCAACACCCTGACTTCAGTCTTATGAGAGACTGTGAGTCAGAGGCATCCAGCTTAAGCCATGCCTGGATCCCTGACTTAGAGAAACTGTGAGATAATTCATGTTTCTTGTTTTATGCCACTACGTTTTCAGGTTGTTTTATAGCAAGCAATAACTAATAGACCCTGCTATGAGCATAACCAGGCAAAGCTGTAATCAGCATCAGCAATTAGCGTAAATAAGTGTACTTACTTCTTAGCTGCACAGTTGAAATACAAGAGAACAAATGTGAATGCTTATTTGCATAGGAAGTGCCTAGTAGGTGCTCTTCTGGAGTGATGTACCCATTCTCCAGATGCTGGGAACAATACATACTGTTGACTCCTAGCTTTCCTCCTCATGAGAATTTCCTGCAGGGAACTGCGTCTGCCAAGAGCATGACAAATTAATGCAGGAACACAAGAGTCTGGCTCCCTTGCCTCAGTTGGGGTAACTTAGAAGACCATGCCAGTCCCAGAGCTCCTGGGTCAGCTGAGACTCTGTTGTGACTGTATCAAGGGGTCAGATTTCCTCTCTACCCAATCCTACTTCCTCACTTACTTACCCATATACCTCCTGTTGTGTTTCTGGTTGAATTCTTTGTCTTTCTAGGGCATCATGTGCTAATCCTTCTAAGTAAGTAGATATATTTATTGCAGAAACCTCAATGGCTTTATTATCTCTCCAGGATAAAACCCAACTCAATGTTCTTTATCACAGCCGGGACGACCCTCACCACCCCTGCCGCCCCCATGCTTATAGCTCCAGCTTGTCACTCATACTGGTTAGCTTCACCCAGAGTTGGGGAAATAAAGTAAACTGGTGGACTTGGCGGCTGAGAATCACTGAGCCACTGGCTGCTTTATCACCCTCTAGAGCAGTTCTCACAGCTCTAGTCATGTCTGGCAGAGGATGTAAAGCCGTAACTGACTCCATGTTTGTTTGGCTGGGCCAAAGAAGTCCCCCACCAAATTGAACATTATAGACAGGACTTATGTTGGATGAAAAAAAAAAGTTGTAGATAAGTTGTCCTTTACTTCTGAGCCTCTTGCTGTTTAAGTCAGTTGGTCTCTGCCTCCATCTTAAGCAAATGGCCTTGTTTTTTTAAACAGATTTTATGAGAAACAATGTGAGATCATCTCTCACTTTTTTGACTAAGAATTAAAATGGAGGTTGGAAGGAATAAATGTCTTTGAATACTAACCCACTGCATGCTTTTAATACTCTCAGGATTTCTGAAAAATTTACCCGTTCAACAAATGAGGAAATTAAACCTGAGAAAACGAGTAAGCTGGATAAGTTTCTACAAATTAGTCATGGTCCGAGAGAAATTATTCCAGACTTGGAGATAATACAAAAGATCACTACACATCCTTTCAGAGTCCTGCTAGAGCATTCCGTAATAGGCCCACCCAGGGTTATTTAAAATTCTCAGGCAGCTGTTGTTAAACTATGGCCTGCCAGCCAAACCTGACCTATAGCATGATTTTATAAATAAAGTTTTATTGGAACACACCCTGTTCATTTGTTTATATATTGTTTATGATTACTTCTGTGCTACTGAGGTAGAGATGAGTAGTTGCAACAGATACCCATTGGGCCCACAAAGTCTCAAGTATTTACTATCTGGCAGTTTACAGAAAGGGTTTATTGACCTCTGAATTACTATTTACTGCTAATTAGGGACCAGACTTGAAGTTACTTGTTAACCTATAGTTTTATCTGATGGAGATGTAAATGACTTGTGTGGTTAAAATGATAATAATAATAACCCCGCAGATGTCAGTCTTCTTACCAGCGGAACAATAGCCAGTTCTGCACCTAACCTAAACATTTTATTTCAGCATTTTCTTTCAGTGTCTGTATACACATGTTCTCTCAAGTTATCTTTGAGCCAGCTTTATCATCTTGCTGATTTCTTCATTAGTGAATCAAATTAATTTCTGACTTGTGCCCACTATATATTTGCATCAAATTAGTGCTCTAAAGTTTGTGAAAATTATACATTGACATAGGCAGAACTGTGATTTGAAGAAAAGGTATCTGATTTTAAAAGCCCATTTTCATCCTGCTGCCCTCCTCATCTGTAAAAATTAAAAAATAGACCTGTTGATGAGCCCTTTCACTGTGATGTTAAAATGGTAGGGCCAGAGATTGTGAAGTTTGTTTCCCCTTCACTTCAGTTTGAGTTCTTTGGGCAAGAGCCCTTATGTAAGTCTAATAAACACATCCTAACAAATAGCTTCATTCAGTGATGATGAAAAAATAAGCAAGTTTCCTTTCAAGCCTCAGCAAGCAGAAATTGATTTGGAAGACAAATCGAATGGCTCAGCTTTTTGTTGTTTTACTTTCCATACCCACCAGATTACCAGGTTCTACAATCCTTCCAATCTCCAGGGTTCACCTCATGATGAAAATAAAAAAAAAGAATAAAAGCTTCTCGCACAAAGCCTTTTGTCAAAAGGTGACTTTTGAGCAAGCCACTTGTCATCAAACAATGTCAGGAGTTTGGGGAGCAGCAGGTCAGACAGTCTCATAGCCAAGGCTCCTTAACCTACCTTTGACTGGCATCAAGTGAGATAGAAATATCCTCTTTTATAAAATCAGAATTATAATCCTTATATTGCCAACTTATGAGAAATTGAACAATATATTCAAATCACCCACAGTTTTAGTAGATGTTCAGTAAATGTAACTACTACAGATTCTTTTCCCATTTAATTGGGTACTATTGGGTACACAGGTATACACCATCTTGATATATTCCATCAGAGTAGGAGAGCAAACATAAGTTTAGTAGGAGCCCTAAAATATACTGAAATAGAAAGGCCTTAGGTATAGTGAGTGGTGTCTCCTGGTCTTCTGGGAAGGTCTCTGAGGCGCTTATATTCTTATTCTATTTTAAGATATTATTCATGCCTTAGTGTTATCGACGCCTAGCACCATCATTTCTATATCTGTGTTCCTGGCAGACTGAAGTCTTAAGATGGATCATGAAAGTTCTCCCATTATCCCCTTTTCTCTGTGAAGTGAAGTCTTATGTCCTCCATTGGCAAGCATACACCTGTCAGATTCGTTGTTCCCAAATGAGCCATGGCATAAGAATGCTCCCAAATCACCCACAGCTCTCAGCGCATGCTCACTTGTCTCTTTCTGAAATGAGAAAGTCCCCTACAAAACTTCATTTCTGGATGGTGACTAATATAACATAAAAACAAACAAACAAAAAAACCAAACCAGCCCTTCATTTCTTCTCCCTGGGCCATTTTCCCTGTGTATCTACTTGACTCTTCGGTTGTTGAGAGGACTTCTAGGTTCTGCTTTACAGAAACCTGGCAGCCAGCATAACGGGTAGCTGTTTGTTCATGGTTCCGTTCATGCATTTCAGCTTCTCTGCTAAATGTGCCATACTAGTGTGCAGCCCACTGTAGAGCCTCTCTGCCCCACTCAGCAGGACACCAGCACTCTCAGAGATGTCTTCCCAGGTGGTGAGAGGTGATGCTGCCCATGATACCCAGAAGGCATAATCTCATTGGGTGGGTGGTTTTTACCCTCCAGAGGCTCAGTATGTTGATCCTGCTGGTCTGTAGATCACACTTTGGGAAGCACTGAACTAAATCATGTTGCTTTATTTAACAAATACACTTTCAACAATCTGATAACTGGCTTCCAGATCTGCACAGAACTGAATCCTTCTTAACCTTTCATAGTTTGAGTTACACTTGATTGTAAACTCAGTAGAGTAAATGCCCGTTACAGGCTATGAATGTTGTCCAGTCCCTTGATGTAATATTAATAACAGTAGTTTAGAGTTTGAAGGGACCTTAGAGATTATCTCATTCAACCTCTTCATGTTACAAAAGAGCAAGCATGTCTTGCCCAAATTTATTGGAGAAATAAATTTTCTGGTTCAATAAACTTGTCAGGAACACAATTCATAGTTCAACATATCTCTTTCTGGCCAACTGAATTCTTTCGAAACCAGAGCAGGATGATTTGGGCCAGTTTGTGACTAAAGCCCACCTTCCCATAGTTTCAGCAAACGAATGTTTAAGAATCCAGCCTTTTCATTCATATACCGAGAAGAAAATGTATGTGGCTTGGGATGGCATTTCTTCCAGAAATTGGTCATGGAATCTTTCTGATTGGTTTGTGTGGGAAGAGGTATGTGCATCCATACAAGCTATGAGGAGTTTTATTGTGTTTTTCCTGAACCTGATCCAGGGATCCTGACTCAGTAAGAATTTCCCAGCACTGGTTTCTTTTAAAGTAAACCTGCCCTAGACCTAATTTTTCACTCATCCTTAGTTCTTCTGTACTTTCTTTCACCTGGACTTTCTAAATTATATCCAGTCAGCTCAAGAAAGCCTTATTCATATTACTTTGTTTCTAAATAGAATATAAACAACTTGTTTTTACATGGATGAGCTCATTTTAATGGAGTTTTGCTCTTGTCAGTTACCCAAGTTCCACCTTCACATTCTAGTGTTGAAAGTTCTCTTCCAGCAGTTTGGGGAATAAAGGCTGTGATGGAATGATCCAAGTTATTAAACTGGGAGTCAAGAGGACTGAGTCTAATTAAAGGGGTAAAGAGGTTCATTACCAAATGCCTAAAAAGGGGGAATGCCTTGGAGGGGAATATTTTCTGGGATGTCAGTAATCTTTGTGGATAGAAGGTTGCAATGTCTGTCTGGATGGTTTGGACAGATATAGAAATGAAAGTTTTACAGTAGAATGGAAACTTTGCATCCAGTGATTGTAAGATAATCACTAAAAAATGTGTAACAGTGGTAATCTTCAAGCAGAACTAAGGAATAAGGGCTTTGAGGTAGGAAGGACACCTATTTTTACTGTATAACTTTTACAGACTCTTGACATTTTTACTGTATAAATGCATTACTATTTCCAATAAAGAAATCCAAAGTTTTATTTTCATAGATGTGCAACCACAGTTGCGGTAGTATGTGACAAGGGACTGAACGCAGTTACCGCCAAAGAGACATCACTGGTCACAAAGGGAAAGTAAAGTGCCAGTGGTGATACTCACAGTCCTCCTATCCTTCAAAGCACCTTAAAAATTACCTTACTGAGGGCACATTGCTCTAAGAGATATTGGCTATTATGATTGAACTCCAGACATGTGTGAGGGCTCATGCTGGCTACTAGAAGGTATAGAAATACTAAGTTAAGTTTTAGAAAATATGATGCACTCTCATACAAAACCATTGATTGGATAATATCTAGAAATATATGCTGCTTCTGTGGGTCAGAGGAGAGGGAGCTCTAATCTAAGAGGGAGCTCCATAATGATTGTGGAATCAACATGGAGGAGGAAGAATTTGAATAAGCCCTTGAAGGCTAGATCGGGTGTCGGAACATGTGGGTGGAGGGAAGTGAGCCCTTGAGAGTGTGAACCCCACCCAAGACGTGTAGAAAAAAAAATGGCATGGATCCTTTTTGGCTGAGTTGGTAAACACTAATCCATAATGTCAGAAAGATTTCTTGGGGCTAAATTTGGAGTTTGGAGGAGGACTTGAACGTCAGTGATGAAATTTGAAAGGAACTATGTATAGTTTGCCAGGAGAGACACAGTCCACAGTAGCATTTTTAGGTTGATTTTATTTTCTTCTTTGTGAAGAGCTTGAAGAAAAAGCTAGTGGAAGCTGGGAGGAGAGCTCCTCTCTCCAGAAGAGTGACTGGGGCTCAGTTAGTTGAGGGGCCATCTGGAGAAAATGAGAGGGAAGAGGTGAGCCCAGTGGGGTCTGACCTAGGTTGGATATAGGATGAAGGACAGAGGGAAGGGTGTGAAAGACACTAAGGAGACAAGAACACTTGGCAGGAATTTGTGACTGGGCATATGGTGGAGGAAGAGGAGAATCACAAGAATCATGGTGGTCGTGATGCATTTAGCACACATGTGTCATACATTATCAATGGTTATCTTATCTGATCAGCAGACACTCCAGAATGTGCATATTATTATCTTCATTTTACAGTTCAGAAACAGCACAGAGAAGTAAAAAATAATGTCCGAAGTCACAGAGCTATTACACAATAGCCCTAGGATTCAAACCCAGCAGTTTGGCTCCAGAGCACGTAGTCTCTCAGAAGGTAACTGCAAGAATTTTTAAACTTAACACAGTCCTCTTTGTGGGAAGGCCAGAATGCAAATGATGTCAGTACTTGGTAAAGGACACTTAATATGGAATTTAGAAGTCAGAGAATATGGCCTGCGCCTGTTCAAATAATTTGACTCTCCAGGTTGAAACTTCTTTGGAGGGGTGGGGGATGAGGGTGGTGGTGGTGGTGGTGGGTGTGTGTTCTGCTTTTGATCATAGTGCAGATAAACAGGATATATCATCACTTTGTTATCATCAAATATGTCTTCTTACTTCAGAATTGACTTTGCCAGCTCTGTTTACCAAAATAAGTCTGTGTACATAGGGCATTCACTCATTTCTCTTCTGAGCTAGTGCTCTTTTAGCTTGGATTTCTATTTAAGTTACAGTTTAGATGTCTGTAGAACTCATAGGTTAATGTCTTCAGGGAAAATCTTTAAAACTTTTTCAATTGTGACACAAGTCAGAGGATTTATACAGAAGAAAGTATGGACTCCTTTTGCTACACATGCTTTCAAACCCATGTCCTTCCACTCTAAAAAGAAAAAAAAGTTTTATTTAGAAACTGGAGATCCATTAGGTGAAAGCCCTGAACATCTCAAGGGAATATCATCAGTGTGAACCAACACCAACTGGGTACCACCATAGACAAAAATTGTTTTTAGAGATTAATGAATCCCCCATGATTTTACTTTTCTTTTCTTGTTGTGTTTTCATTTTCAAACTATTACTATCAGCTCAATGGAATAACATTATTCCATAAGTAACTTCTGTGGAAGCATGCTCAAAGGAAGCTAACTTAGTAACCAGCTTTCCAGATTTAGGAGAAGGGGAGATTGTAATACAGCTGAGGGAAGTATTTGTCTCAAGAGGGAAAATATTTGGGTATTAAACTCTGATACTCTCTTAGGCCAAAAGAGGAAGGATTTTTAGAGACCCCAGAGTTGTCACTTATTTGGAAGTATTTTGTAATTATGGGAAAGATGTTCATCTATCAGGCCCATTGTCGTATTTGACAATCTTCTATACTTAATACGTATTTTACATGATATGACTTTGCATTGCTCATAAACTGTTGATGCTCCCTGGAGTGCCCACTCTTTTTATATAATCTGATTCCCAGAGTCTTTTCCATTAGGCTTGTTGAGCTACAGGCACATATTAATTGAACCTGTGGGAGTGGCAGGCGGATAAGCTGACAGGTCTGACTAAGTCATCCAGTAGCTTCTCCAGTATTGTTGACACCATGAAGTAAAGTCTCCGTTTCTATTCACACACTGACCTTTGCCTTTAAAAATTTTGGTACTCTACTTGCTTCTTTAAAAGTCGGCTAGTCTTCAGCCCATTTGGAGCAGCACCGAAAGATAGCAAGGTGTACCTTATGTCTGATTTGTGGTTAAGCTTGATGAAAGGAAAGAGACTAACCAAAATTTTGAACATGCTCTCATTGTTAAAGGACTTTTTTGGAATTTGGCATTGAAACTGAAGTTGCAGAACCAAATGGCTATATTTTTTTTTTGAAGTTTCCTTTGANTGGATGTGATGTTTGAGGGAAAAGGATCCTGGGCTAACACTACTAACCTGCTTTTATGGGCTTCAGTAAGCACAGGTCTCTGTTGGGTGTGGTGATGGTGACCAGGAATAACCCTTCTCAGCCACAGGCTGTGCCTCTGTGTCTTCCTTATTCTACTCAACTACCAAACAATACTGGAGATTTCCATGACTTTCCTGACACCCAGATTGAGTCAAGGAACACTTTCTCCATTTCTCCCAGACATCTCTCTTTTTGTTCCATATTCTACCCTAAATGGACAAACACACACTCATGTAAGTAAACTTGTAGGCACATGTTCCCTCACCCGTTAATAGGTGATAATTTTTTAAATCACATTTTGGTGTTTGACATTTACTAATTTTAGGGCCAACAACATTTTAAGCCATGTCTAGTACTTTCTTAGCCATTTTTTAACAGCAACAAGAAGAAATCATTTACCGTTTTTGGAGACACCATGAACCAGGCCTGGAGACAGATGCTTTATATAAAGCAACTTCTGTAATTCTTATGCAGACATTGAACATTAGCTGTTACCAGCTCTGTTTCATTTAAGTAGTTCAGAGAGGACTTTGTCCCAGAGGATATAGCTAACAATCGATAGAACCAGGACTGCCCATTTCCAAAGCCTTGATCACTTGCAGTTGATAACAATATAGCTTACCTCCACAGTGGTCTTTAAACTTTGAAAACTGAATTCCCAGAGGGATCAGAAGTTGTCCAGAAGGAATCAGACACTTCTGATCACTGTTGACCTCTACCAGACTCTCCATCATTCAGATCCATTGTTCCCTTAGACCTTCCTCCATCAGACCTACTTTCTCACCTCTAAATCTCCCTCCTTTCTTCTTCCCTCCCCTCAAACATCCTATCCGTCATCCATTAATCCCTTTCCTTCCGTCATTCCCTTCTTGTTTCTTTCTGTCCTCTTCATCCTCTCTCCTTCCCTCCTTCCTCCATTGCTTCCTCCACCCTCCAGGGCCCCATCTCCTTAATTCTTCATCTAACATTATATCCGCATTGCACATTTAATATACAGAGGAGTTAAAATGTGGCAGGTAGCCTGCTATGTTTATTACATGGATAAACTTACTGAATTGTCACAGCACTTTTTGCTACGTTATGTGTGTGGAAATTGACCTTCAAAGAGATTAGGTGACAAGCCCAAAGCCATATCATCTGTAAGGGCTGGAGTCAGACTTTGAACCTCACCAATTTGACTCTTGATCCCTCATCTGACATTATGCTACCTTCATTTCACTAGGTAGGAATAAAATAAATTCAAATTAAAATAATCAGATATTATCCAAATTACAGTATTTGATACTAGTGAGTGGGCAGCAACTCAGAAATCCTTACATTATGGAAAGTGCGTCTTGCATAGTCATTTAGGAAAACATTCTTATTATAACAAAAACACTTTAAAACTCCATATGGTCTGACCCTGTCTTTCTTCTTCCAGCAGTTTATTCTAACAAACCAGTAAAAAATACATATACATTTATCTCTTGAAACACTGTTTTGGGCATGAAAAACAGGAGAAGGCAATAGAAGTGTTTAGGAGTACAGTAAATCATTAAGTATGATAAATCCACATCTTGAAATGTAGTATAGCCATTAAAATAGCTCTAGATATATAGATATTTATAGAAGAGTCTACATAAAGTATAATTTAATGAATGATTGTAAAGAAAATATCTATGTATCTACTATGTAGATTACAAAGTGGACCAAAATTCCTTCTAGACTTCTGCCCCCTACCTTCCTGATCACTGTTTCTTTCCTGACCTTTTTTTAACATTCCCTTGCTGTCTGACTAGGGAAGGTGACTTAATTGTTCTTTCTTTTTTTTTTTTAAGATTTTTGTTTATTTATTTGACAGAGCATGACAGCACAAGCAGGGGGAATGGCAGAGGGAGAGGAAGGAGAACCAGGCTCCCCATTGAGCAAGGAGTATGATGTGGGGCTCAGTCCAAGGACCCCAAGATCATGACTTAACCAACTGAGCCACCCAGGCACCCCCATTGTTCTTGTTGTTGTGCCCTAATAAATGAAATTTGTAGATATTCTACTGTATCTTTTTTTTTACCCCCCCACCCCAGTCACTATTTATCCATTCTACTGATGATGTAATTTAGGTTATTTCAAAGATTCAGGCTACTAAAAACAAAACAGTTCTTCTATGAAATTCACAAACTTCTGTCCTGGCGCACAGAAGCACAAAATTTTGTATCTGTATTGCTCCCTCTACCTATGGCATCACTTGGGCCATAGGGTCCGTAGATCTTCAACTAGGCTCTGTATTGATAGTCTGTTTTCCAGAGTGACTGCAGTAATTTATTTTCCTATCAGCAGGTTTGAAAGTTCCTGGTGCCTAATACTTTCACCAAATATGCATACTGTTATTAAGGGTCTGTTTAAATCTTTCGGGGTTTGGGGTTGGCTTTCTTTTCTTTCTTAATCTATATGTGTCCTTTATACATTCTCAGGGCAAGTCATTTTGGCTCTTTGGGCTGAAACATCTCTCAGGTGTGATTTGTCTTCCCACTCTTTTAATGGTGACATTTGATTAAACGTGTCCTTCATGTTAATATAGTACACTCTTTTTTTTTTCTTATGTTAAAATAATCTTTCCCTTCCCCATTGTCAGGATAATAGTTTTATTGTCTTCTAAAAATCTTATTTATGTGTCTGTCTATTTATGAATGACTATGCTGCAATTTAGTCTTTTTTAAATTAATCTTTAAGAATAATGTGAGGTAGGGATTCCAAATCATTTTTTCTCATGTGCCTACCCACTTATCCCCTGACTTCCATTGAAAAAATATTTCCTTACTACTCTTTAGTATCACCTTTTAGAAATCAATTGCATTTTGAGGGTTGCATCATTGGTCTGTTTATCAATCCTAATCTTAAACCAAATTCTATCCTTAACTTTACTGCAAACTTAATGCTAAGCCAAACATTAAACCTAGTCCTAACTGTAGCTCCACCCCTAACTCTAAAACTAACTCTAAAGCTAGTAAAGTAATAAAATCTAACCCTAATCCTAACCCAAATTCTAACTCTACATCTAAAGCTAACCTTAAACTTAAAGATAATCATAAGGCATTTTGACCTAAATCTAACATTTACTTTAACCCTAAATGTAAACAATAAACCTAACCCTTACTTTCTGAAATTACTGAAACTTTCTTTGTGGTCCTATAGAAAGTAGTTTTTATAAATGCCCCATGGAGATTGAGAAGAATGTGTATTTTGCAATTGTTAAGTGCTGTGTTCTACGCACGGTTAAGTTTGTTAAATTGCTCACCTCTTTAATTTTATTGGTGTTTTTAATTTTTCTTGGAAAGGTGTAGTAGAATTGTCTATGCAGGAATTTTCACCCTGTGGTATCATTTAACTTATTTTTGGTAAAATTTTCCTCATTCAACCCTCTCTAATTTTTAGTCCATGTGTGTGGATGGGGAGGGGATTTGGAGGTAAGGCAGTGCAATAAAGGAAGGAAGAGTTACTTATTCTTTGGAAATCATCAGCCATCGGGTGAATAAGCATTGACTTGACAAATGAATGATGAGACCGTGTGGAGCAAAGGTTGGCTATACATGACCACCCAGCCACTAGCCAACCACCAAATGGTAGAAGAGGCCAACCAATATCAGCAGAATTGTCTTCATGACTCATAGCTGACTGCATATGCATGAGGAATACCAGGTGAAATCATCCCAAATTGATAACCTAGTCATGAGCAATGATAAATGCTTATTGTTTTCAGCCACAGAATTTTGGGATGGTTTGTGATGTAGGGCTGGTTAAACTGATACAATATTCATATCCAAATAGGATTTTGTGGTATTTTAACATAGAGTTTGTAAATTTCATGGATGGATAGGATCCTCACAAGTGTTCATATCTTCCTGCCTAAAAGTATCTGCATCAAAGGTTGGACTTTCACCAATTTCACCCTGAAAATTTAAAGCTACTTGACCATCCATTGTAGAAAACAACCACCCAATAGGTTAGGTCACTGTTATAATGCCACCAAATTATCTGAAGGTGGAGGAGTTGAAGGATACTTCCTACAGATTTCAAAATAATTGAACACAATTTCAAAACTCAGATTTCACCTGTGTCATATTTTGATATTGCATGTTTTCTAGAGACTAATTTCCTCCCTTTTAAACTAATAAAGTACTCCCACAAATCAGGAGCCATATGTGTTATTGTGTGGTAGTAACATTTTAAAATATGTGTTAATAAAAAACACTAAGAAAGAGAAGAAAAAAGAAACTCAGTTAAATATTTAATGTCACTTCTTACAGTTGTTTCCATTTCTTGGAAAAACTCCTAGCATAATAAATGAAGCAAATATTTCCATCATAAATACATTTATTATTTCCACATGGTGTGTGTATGTGTAGTATATGCAATTAGGTTTGCTTTTGAATTAGAAATGCTTTAAATCTCACACAGAGAGTCATTTCTCTTTCATCAAGGGGGCTGCCAGCCTGGATTTTCTCACGGAAACTGGAGAGACCCAAATCAACTCTACATTTGTGGTCCTTGGAGAATTAAAGTTATGTCTTTGGTACTTTCATAGCTTCTTTTATTTTTGTAAAACTTGAAGAAATATGTCTGATCCAGTGGGTTTCCATGTCTTATTTCACAAGTTGCCTCAGACCTTGAACTTCTCTTCTCCCATGGTGTTTACTCACCTAGAACGTATTTGTGCCTTAAACACAGCAATGGTGGGCCTTACCAAGATAAACGGAAATGCTGCATGTCCCTACCCGCCAGTGAATATGTAGATCTACATCCCTCTGTAGCTACACTCTGGAGTTCAGGAACACTTGCTTTGAACTACGTAAGATGTTCAGATACTTTGTTGTGACCATGAAGTTTAGTTCAACTTAATTTTCTTATCGGTCAATGGAGATCCACTCAATCGTGCATGGCAAGAGCAATGAGAGAATGAAAAGTGATGTTTTTAAACTAATGGTAGAACTTAATAAAAAGTAATTGTTTTTATTAGCATTAGTAGTGTTAGTGTAGGGAGACCTCTTTTTACAGTAAAATTTCAAAAAGACAGAAATTGCCTAGGGTATACTTTGAAATCTGTTGCTTGACTCAGGTAGCTAACACTGCAGTTAGGGAAAGAAAGTGCAGTGTAGAGTTGACAGTACACCTGGGGTTCTGGAAAAAATTTACCATTCTGGAGACTCTCCTTTTAACATCTTTGCCAGGCTCAGGGGTGCCTGGGTGGCTCAGCTGTTAAGCGACTGCCTTCAGCTCAGGTCATGATCCCAGAGACCCGGGATTGAGTCCCACATCAGGCTTCCAGCTCCATGGGGAGTCTGCTTCTCCCTCTGACCTTCTCCCCTCTCATGCTCTCTCTCCCTCTCTCTCTTTCAAGTAAATAAATAAAATCTTTTTTTTTTAAATCTTTGCCAGGCTCTTGTAAGAGATGCCTGTCCTCCTCATTACTGCTTTTTTTTTTTGCCATTTATTTATTCTATGATCACATGCTTCCATTGCTTTACTTACCAATATCATGAATGTCATCCAAATCGCCATGCCCACTGGATGTGTTCTGTTTTCATACCTAAACTTGCCATATTGGACAGTTACAGTTGTTGTTATTATTTTACTTAAAGTCTATTTAATTTGATAAAAGTATAGCTATTCTAATCTTTGGTTTGCATGGAATATTCTTTTCCAGCTCTTCACTTTTAGCCTATGTGTGTCCTTAAAGTTGAGTGAGTCTTGTGGATAGCATATAATAATCTTGTTTTCTCACCCATTTAGCCACTCTATGCCTCTTGATTGGAGAATTTAGTCCATTCACATTTAAAGTAATTATTGATAGGTAAGAACTTGCCAGTGTTATTTTACTGTTTTTTGACTGTTTTGTAGTTCCTTTGTTCCTTCTTTTTTTACTGTCTTGCTTTGTGGATTGATGATTTTCTCTAGTGGTATGCTTTGATTCTCTTTATCTCCTTTGTTGTAGGCTTACATAAAACATAGTTACACTCTTTTCCTCCAACTTTTGCACTAGAGTTAATTGACTAATACACCACCATATTATCATACTAGAGTATTCTGAATTTAACTATATACTTTAGTGGTACATTTTATATTTTCATATGGTTTTGTGTTTATGTTTCATTTCAGCTTGAAGAACTCCTTTTAGCATTTCTTTTAAGGCAGGACTAGTGGTAGTGAACTTCCTCAGCTTTTGTTCATCTGTGAAAATCTTTATCTCTTTCATTTCTGAAGGACAGATTTGTCAAGTAAAGTAGTCTTGGTTCACAGTTTTTGTTCTTTGAGTACTTTGAGTATATAACCCTTTTTCCTGGACTGCAAGATTGCTGATGAAAAATCTGATAGGTTTATGGGAGTTCCCTTTTATGTGAGGAATTTTTTTCACTTTCTGCTTTTAAGATTCTCTCTGCTTTTGATTTTAGATATTTTTATTATAATGTATGTTGAAAAAATAATTTTGGATTAAATCATTTGGGGGTCTTACAAGCTTTAGGAACTTGAATGTCCCAAATCTCTCTCCAACTTCAGGAAATTCACAGCCATTATTTCTTTAAATAGGTTTTCTGGTGTTTTCTCTCTCCCTCCTCTTTCTGGGACTCTAATAATACATGAATTGTTCTCTTTATAGTATTCCATAATTCAAATAGGCTTTCTTTACTCTGTTTCATTCTTTTTTTTTTCTGGATTGGAACTGAATGTCCAAATAAAATGAGTTTAATGTGACCTGCTCAATGGTCAGCTTCATCATATATTAAGGGATTCTGCTCAAGTCTAAGACATTGGAGTCACTCTTGATTCCTTTCTTTCTCATTCTTTACATTTAACCCATCAAGGAAACCCATTGGGTTTATCTCAAAAACAGTTTCAAAACGTAGTCGCTTTTCACCATGACCTTTTCTACCACTCTGATCCAAGCCCCAATCATCTCATACCTGGGTTACTAAGACAATATCTTAGGTGATGGATTTGCTTCTGTTCTTGTCTACTCTTAATACAGTAGTCAGAGTAGATCTTTTTTTTTTTAAGATTTTTTTTTATTCATTTGACAGAGAGAAAGAGATCACAAGTAGGCTGAGAGGCAGGCAGAGAGAGAGGAGGGAGCTGGCTCCTTGCTGAGCATGGAGCCGGATGTGGGCCTTGATCCCAGGACCCTGAGATCGTGACCTGAGCCATAGGCAGAGGCTTTAACCTGCTGAGCCATCCAAGTGCCCCAGAGTAGATCTTTTAAAACATTAGGCAGATGATGTTACTCTATTCAAAACCCTCTAATAGATCTGTGTTTTTTACTTGGAACAAAAGTAGTAGGCCTTAACTTGTTTTGTCCACTCTCCTTCTAAAATTACTCCTCTAACCCTATCTGTTACTACATTCTCTTTCACTCTTTCTATCTATGGAGATAGAGATTTCTATCTCTATCCTTTCTATCCCTTTTTTACCACTCTTTCTATTATGCTGGCCTTCTTTCTGTCCTTGGGAAAAAGAGACATGTCCCCTGCCTTAGGGCTTTGGTACTAGTTGTTGATTCCGCTAGAAATGCTTTTCCTCATATGTCTTTGTGGCTAACTCCCTCTCCTCCTTTATGCTTCTGCTCAATGAGACCTACTATTTAAAATTGCACTGTGGGGTACCTGGGTGGCTCAGTGGGCTAAGCCACTGCCTTTGGCTCAGGTCATGATCTCAGGGTCCTGGGATCAAGCCCTGCATGGGGGGGGTGTCTCTGCTCAGCAGGAAGCCTGCTTCCCCCTCTCCCTCTGTCTGCCTCTCTGCCTACTTGTGATCTCTCTCTCTCTGTCAAATAAATAAATAAAAAATCTTAAAAAAATAAAATTGCAGTGTGTGCACCTTCACAGACCTCCTTTCCAACACACTCTTAGTCATTGTTTTTCTCCTATTCATAGTACCACATTCTGACATCCTATGCCAGAATTACCTACTGTGTGGTCTTCTGACCAAAAACATCAGCGTCACCTGGGACTCTGTTAGAAATGCCAATTCTCAGGGTCCACTTTACACTTGCTGAATCAGAATTACTAAGGCAGGGCACAGGGATGTATGTTTTTACAAACCTTTTAGATTCTTATGTGTGGTAAAGTCTAGAAAGCATTGTTTTGTTTTATGTTCCCAACTTATTTATCACACTTTGTATTATCTGTGTCTCCTGAAAGAATATAAGTTCCTTAAAGGCAAGATTTTCTGTTTATCTTTTTTACTGTGTTAAGTGTTTGGGTCTGGCACATTGTGGACACTCAATGAACCGTTTTAAAATAAATTCTCTAGTACTTCAGAGCAAATAATTCATTGTTAGTATATTTAAAGTCATTTTTAGTCTAAATTACATAAGTAAAACACACTTATTTTAAGGAATAGTTCTGAGTTTTGATAAATGTTTGTAGTTGTATAACTACTCCCACAATTATAACACAGGAGAGTCTGCTATCACCAAAATTCCCTTGGGTGCCTTTATAGCCACATACTGCTCACACACATGCAGTTCTTGGGAACCACTGATGTTATCTGTTTCTATACTTCTCCCTTTTTCAAAATGTCATATAGATGGAATCACAATATAGCTCTTTAGGTCTGGCTTTCTTAACTTACCATATGGCATCTGCGATTCTCCATGTTGTTGTGTATATTAATAATTCTTTATTGTGTAATATTCCATTGTAGAGATATAATACAACTTGTTTAAACATTTACCAATTTAAAATATTTTGTTCTAGATTTAGTGACTATGAATGAAGGCACTTTAAACATTTACATGCAGACGTTTGCATGAACATAAACTTTAATTTCTCTTGGGTAAATACCTAGGGGTCAGATTATTGGTCATATGATAAATACATGTTTAACGTTAAAAAACAACAACAACACTAAAGTGCTTTCCATTTTGTATTCCCACCAACAATTTGTAAGAATCCCAATTGTTCTGGATTCTTGCCAGCATCTGTCATTGTCAGTTTGATGATGATGGTGGTGGTGATGGTTATATGATGCTATAACAATGATAATGACATTAGCTAATGTTGTGTATCAGCTAACGGTTGTGCAGTGGTCTCTTTTTATGGTTTTAACTTGCATTTCCATAATAGCCAATGATGCGGACCATCGTTTTGTGGTTTAAGGAACATCCTTTTATTGAGATTTGGGTTTGGATCTTTTGTCCATTTTTAAAAACTAGGTTTTTTTTTAATTGTTAAGTTTTGAGAGTTCATTTTCCATTCTGACTCTAAGTACGTTATCAGCTATATGATTTGCAAATATTTTCTCCGCATGTGTGGCCTATTTTTATATTTCCTTAAAAACATCTTTTAGAGAGCAGACATATTAAATTTTGATTAAGCCAAACTTATCATTTATTATTTTCTGGATTGTGCTTTTGTGTAACATTTAAGATCTTTGCCCCAACCAAGGTCACAGATAATTTTTTAAAGCATTCTCTCTCTCTCTTCTTTCTTTCTTTCTTTCTTTCTTTCTTTCTTTCTTTCTTTCTTTCTTTCTTTCTTTCTTTCTTTCTTTCTTTCTTCCTTCCTTCCTTCCTTCCTTCCTTCCTTCCTTCCTTCCTTCCTTTCTTTCCTTCTTTCTTTCTTTCTTTTTCTTCTCCCCCCCTTTCTTTCTTTCTTTTCCTTCATCATGGTAAGTATACTCTTTAATCTCCTTCATCTATTTCACCCATCCACCACCCACCGCCCTTATGGTAACCATCTGTTTGTTCCCTGTACTTAAGAGTCTGTTTCTTGGTTTCTCTCTCTTTTTTTTCCCTTTGCTTATTTGTTTTGTTTCTTAACATCCACTTATAAGTGATATCATACGGTATTTGTCTTTTTTGACTGACTTTTTTCACTTAGCATTACACTCTCTAGCTCCATCCATGTTGTTGCAAATGGCAAGATTTTGTTCCATTTTATGGCTGAATAGTATTTCATTTTATTCACACACATACATATAATATACACAACACACACACCACATCTTCATTATACATTCATCAATCAGTGGACATTTGGGTTGCTTCTATATGTTAGCTATTACAAATAATGCTGCTGTAAACCTAGAGGTGCATGTAACACTTTGAATTAGTGGTTTTGTATTCTTTGGGTAAATACACAGTGATGCAATTGTTGAATTGTAGGGTAGTTCTATTTTTGACATTTTGAGGAAACTCCATACTGTTTTCCAGAGCAGCTACACCAGTTTACATTCCCATTAATAGTGTATGGGTGTTCCCCTTTCTCCACATCCTCAGGAACAACCCGTTTCTTGTGTTGTTGATTTTATTTTTAATTTTTAAAAGATTATTTATTTGAGAGAGAGAGAGAGCGAGAGAGAGAGAGCACGAGAACAGGATGAACAGTAGAGGGAGAAGCAGGCTTCCTGCTGAGCAGGAAGCCCAATGCAGGGCTGGGTCCTGAAACTCCAGGATCATGACCTGAGCAGAAGGCAGACACATAACTGACTGAGCCACCCAGGTGCCCCATGTTGTTGATTTTAATCATTCCAATAGGTGTGAGGTGATATCTCATCGTAGTTTTGATTTACATTTCTCTGATAATAAGTGATGATGAACACCATTTCATGTGTCTGATGGCCATCTCTATGTTTTCTTGGAGAAATGTTTGTTCATGTCTTCTGTCCATTTTTTAATCAGATTGTTTTTTGAGTGTTGAATTTCATATATTTTAGATTCTAACCTTTTGTCCAATATGTTATTTGCAAAAATCTTACCCCATTGAGTAGATTGCCTTTTAGTTTTGTTGTTTCCTTTGCCGTGCAGAAGCTTTTTCTTTTGATGTCATCCCAGGAGTTTATTTTTGCTTTTGTTTCCCTTGCCTCAAGAGACATATCTAGAAAAAAAGATGCTATGGCTGGTGTCAAAGAAGTTACTGCCCCTGTTCTCTTCTAAGATTTTTTATGGTTTCAGGTCTCTCATTTAGGTCTTCAATCCATTTTGAATTTCCTTTTTTGTATGATGTAAGAAAATGGTCCAGTCTCTTTCTTTTGTACATTGCTATCCAATTTTCCCAACACCATTTGTTGAAGATACTGCGTTTTTCCATTAGATATTCTTTCCTACTTTGTCAAAGATTAATTAACTGTATATTGTAGGTTTATTTCTGGGTTTTGTGTTCCATTCCATTGATCTACATGCCTGTTTTTGTGCCAGTACTGTACCGTTTCGATTATTACTACTTTGTAATACAACTTGAAGTCTGGAATTGTTACACCTTCAGTTTTGTTTTTCTTATTCAAGATTACTTTGACTCTTTGAGGTCTTTTGTGGTTCCATACAAATTTTAATATTGTTTGTTCTAGTTCTGTTGGTATTTAATAGGGGTTGCATTAAATCTGTAGATTGGTCTGGGGAGTACAGACATTTAAATAATATTTTTTCCTCCAACCCATGAACATGGAATATCTTTCCATTTCTTTGTGTCCTCTTGAATTTCTTTCATCATTTTTAAAAATGATTTTTATTTGTGTATTTGACAGAGAGACAGCAAGAGAGGGAACCCAAGCAAGAGGGACACCTCTTGAATTTCTTTCATCATTTTTAAAAATGATTTTTATTTGTGTATTTGACAGAGAGACAGTGAGAGAGGGAACCCAAGCAAGAGGAGAGGCACAGGGAGAAGCAGGCTTCCTGCTGAGCAGGGAGCAGGGAGCCCAATGCAGGGCTCGATCCCTGGGATCATGACCTGAGCCAAAGGCAGACACTTAATGACTGAGCTACCCAGGTGCCCCTTATCATTGTTTTGTAGTTTTCAGAGTATAGGTCTTTCACCTCTTTGGTTAAGTTTATTCCATGATATTTTATTGGTTTTGGTACAATTGTAAATAGGATTGTTTTCTGAATTTCATTTCCTATTGCTTCATTATTAATGTATAGAAATGCAGTGGACTTTTGTATACTGATTTCATATCCTGGACTTTACTGAATCCCTTTATTAGGTCTAGTAGTTTTTGGTGGAGTCTTGAGGGTTTTTTGTGTATGGTACCATGTCATCTGCAAATAGTAAGTTTTGCCTCTTACCAATTGGGATGCCTTTTATTTTTTATGTTGTCTGATTGCTGTGGCTAAGACTTCAAACACTATGTTGAATAATCATAGTGAGAATGGACATCCTTGTCTTGTTCCCAACCTTAGCGGTAAAGCTTTCAGTTTTTCACCATTGATATGATGTTTACGCTGGCTTTTTTCATACAAGGCCTTTATTAAGTTGAGGTATGTTCCCTCTAAATCTACTTTGCAGAGGGCTTTTATCATGACTGGGTGTTGTATGCTGTCGAATGTTTTTTTCTATGTATATATTGAACTGAGCACTTAGTTTTTAATCTCTCTCTTATTGATGTGACAAATCATGTTGATTGTTTTGTGAATATTAAACTATCCTTGCATCCTGGGAGTAAATCCCACTTGATCATGGTGTATAATTTTTTAAATTTATTGTTGGATTCAGTTTGCTAATATTTTGTTGAGGATTTTTACATCTATATTCATGAAAGATGTTGGCCTGTAGTTTTCTTTTTGTGTGATGTCTTTCTCTGGTTTTGGTATGAGAGTGATACATCATAGAATGAATTTGGAAGGTTTCCTTTCTTTTGTAAGTCTTTGAATGTTTGCGGAGAATAGGTATTAACTCTTCTTTAAATATTTGGTAGAATTCATCTGTGAATCCATCTGGTTCTGCACTTGTTTGGGGGATTTTTTTTTTAGTATTTCAATTTCATTCTGGTGTTTGGTCTGTTCAAATTTTCGATTTCTTCCTAGTTTAGTTTTTGTAAGTTATATATTTCTAGGAATTTATCAGTTTCTTCTAGGTTGTCTAATTTGTAGACATAACGGTTTTCATAATATTCTGTTATATTTCTCTCATTTTGATTTTTATTTCTCCTCTTTTATTAGTTATTTTGTTTATTTGGGTTCTCTCTCTCTCTCTCTTTTGTTGAGTCTGACTAGAGGCTTATCAATTTTGTTGATCTTTACAAAGAACCAGTTCCTGGTTTCATTGATGTGTCGTTTTTTTTAGTTTCTATATCCTTTATTCCTGCTCTAATATTTATTGTTTCCTTCTTTTTGCTGGGTGCCTGGTTTTTTGTTTTTGTTTTTCTAACTTCTTTAAGTGTAAGGTTAGGTTGTTCATTTGAGATGATTCTTGATTTTTGAAGTAGGTCTCTATTACTATAAACTTCCCTCTTAGAACCACTTTTACTGCATCCCAGAAGTTTTGGACTATTGTGTATTCATTTTCATTGTTTTTTTTTATAATTTTTGATTTCTTCTTTGATTTCTTGGTTGAACAATTGATGTTTAGCACTACACTCTTTAACCTCCATGTATTTGTGTTCTTTTCAGATTTTCTCATGTAGTTGATGTCTAGTTCCATAACATTGTGGTCAGAAAAGATGCATGGTATGACTTCAATCTTGAATTTGTTGAGGCTCATTTTTTGGGCTAATATGTCATCTTTCTGGAAAATGTTCCATTGTACCATTGAAAGTTCTATTGTACGGTCTGCTCTTTTAGGATGGAATGTTCTGAATATGTTAAATCTATCTATTCTGTCATTTAAAGTCACTGTTCCCTTGTTGGTTTGCTATTTAGATGATGTGTCCATTGATGTAAGTGGGGGTGTTAAAGTCCTCTGCTATTATTGTAGTGGTATCAGTTATTTCCTTTGTGTTTATTATTAGCTGTTTCATGTATTTGGGTGCTTCCATGTTATTGTTGGATTGTCTTCTTTATTATTATGTAGTATCCTTCTTTGTCTCTTAGTACAGTGTTTTAAAATCTATTTTGTTTGATAAACATAATTCTACCCTGGCTTTCTTTTGGAATCTGTTTGCATGATAGATGTTTCTGTATCCCCTCACTTTAAATCTGCAGGTGTTTTTCAGTCTGAAATGAGTGTCTTATAGGCAGCATACAGACAGGTCTTGTTTTTATCCACTCTGTCACCCTTTGTCATTTGATTAGAGCATTTAGTCCACTTATATTCAAAGTAATTTTTGATAGACATGTATTTATTGTCATTTTGTTACTTGTTTTGTGGTTGTTTCTATAGATTTACTGTTATTTTCTTCTCCCTCTCTTTCATGGTTTATTATGTCTTTAGCGATACAGTTGGATTCCTTTCTCTTTATTCTTGGCATATGCATTACTGGCTTTGATTTGTGGTTACCATTAGGTTTGTATATAACATCTTCTTAATATAGCAACCTATATTAAGTTGATAGTTTTTTTATGTTTGAATCCATTCTTTACTCCTTCCTCTCCCCTCCCTGTTATAGGTATATGGTGTCATATTTTACATCCTTTTATTTTATTATTATTTTTTTTACTTTTTTTAATTATGCAAGTTACCATACAGTAAATAATTAGTTTTTGATGTAGTGTTCCATGATTCATTGTGTATAACACCGAGTGCTCCATGCAGTAGGTGCCCTCCTTAATACCCATCACCAGGCTAACCCATCTCCCCCCACCCTAAAACCCTCAGATTGTTTCCCGGAGTCCATAGTCTCTCATGGTTCATCTCCCCCTCTGATTCCCCCCTTCACTTTTCCCTTCCTTCTAATGTCCTCCATACTATTCCTTATGTTTCACATATGAGAGAAACCATATGGTAATTGTCTTTCTGTGCTCGACTTACCTCACTTACCATAATATCCTCCAGCTCCAGCCATATTGATGCAAATGTTGGGTATTCATCCTTTCTGATGGCTGCATAATATTCCATTCTATATATGGATCACATCTTTATCCATTCGTCTGTTGAAGGGCATCTTGGCTCTTTCCACAGTTTGGCTATTATGGACATTGCTGCTATGAACATTGGGGGTACATATGGCCCTTCTTTTCACTACATCTGTATCTTTGGGGTAAATACCCAGTAGTGCAATTGCAGGGTAATAGGGTAGCTCTATTTTTAATTTTTGAGGAATCTCCACACTATTTTCCAAAGCGGGTGTACCAGCTTGCATTCCCACCAACAGTGTAAGAAGGTTCCCCTTTCTCCACAACCTCTCCAACAATTTGTTGTTTCTTGCCTTGTTAATTTTTGTTATTCTAACTGGTATAAGGTGGTATCTCAGTGTGGTTTTGATTTGAATTTCCCTGATGGCTATTGATGTTAAATGTTTTTTTATGTGTCTTAACCATTTGTATGTCTTCTTTGGAGAAGGGTCTGTTCATGTCATCTGCCAATTTTTTGACTTGATTATTTGTTTTTTGGGAGTTGAGTTTGAGGAATTCTTTATAGATCTTGGATACCAACCCTTTATCTGTAGTATCATTTGCAAATATCTTCTGCCATTCTGTGGGTTGCCTGTTTGTTTTGTTGACTGCTTTCCTTTGCTGTGCAGAAGCTTTTTATCTTGATGAAGATAAATGAATTGATTCCCTAGTTTCTCTCCCTACAATTACATTATAGAAAGAAATTAGGGATTCAATTCCATTTACAACAGCACCAAAACCCATAAGATACCTTGGAATAAACCTAACCAAAGAGGTAAAGGGCCTATACTCTAAAAACTACAGGACACTTATGAAAGAAATTGAAGAAGATACAAAAAGATGGAGAAACATTCTGTGCTCATGGATCAGAAGAATAAACATTGTTAAAATGACAGTGCTGCCCAGAGCAATCTGTACTTTCAACACCATCTTGATCAAAATACCGATGGCATTTTTCAAAGTGCTGGAACAAACAATCCTAAAATTTGTATGGAACCAGAAAAGACACAAATCACCAAGAAGATGTTGAAAAAGAAAAACAAAGCTGGGACCATCATGTTGCCTGATTTCAGACTATATTACAAAGCTATGATCACCAAGACAGCATGGTACTAGCACAAAAAGGCACATAGATCAATGGAACAGAATAGAGAGCCCAGATATGGACCCTCCACTCTATGGTCAACTAATCTTCAACAAAGCACAAAAAAATATCCAATGGAAAATAGACAGTCTCTTCAATAAATGGTGCTGGGAAAATTGGACAGTTACGTACAGAAGAATGAAACTCAACCATTCTCTTACACCATACACAAAGATAAACTCTAACTGCATGAAAGACCTCAGTGTGAGACAAGAATCTATCAAAATCCTAGAGGATAACATAGGCAGTAACCTCTTTGACATCGGCCACAGCAACATCTCCAAAGGCAATGGAAACAAAAGTGAAAGTGAACTTTTAGGACTACATCCTTTTATTTTATGAATTCCTTGAGTCATTTTTATAGAAATACTTATTTTCTGCTTTTGTGTTTTTTAATTTCATACTCTCACTAATGATCTTTCTGCTCAAACAATCCTTTTTAACATCTCTTGTAGGGCTGGTTTAATGGTCATGAACTCCTCCAGTTTTTGTTTGAGAAAATTTTTTTTCTCTCTCCTTCTATTCTGAATGATAGTCCTGCTGGATAGAGTGTCTTGGCTGCAGAGACTTCCCTTTCAGCACTTTGATTATACCATGCTACTCCCTTCTGCCCTGCAAATTTTCTTCTGAAAAATCCACTGATAACCTTATGGGGGGGAGTGGGGTTCTCCCTTGTGTGTAACTGTCATCTCTTCCTGCTTTTTAAAGTTTTTTTTTCCCCATTACCAATTTTTGCCATTTTAATTACTGTATATCTTGGTGTGGACCTCCTTGGGTTGAATTTTTTGGGGGGCTCTCTGTGCCTTCTGGATCTGGATTATCTGTTTCCTTCCCCAGATTAGGGAAGTTTTCAGCTATTATTTCTTCAAAGAACTTTCCTGCTCCCTTTTCTCTCTCCTCTTCTTCTGAGATTCCTATAATACACATGTTATTACACTTGATGGAGTCACTGATTTTCCTAAGACTACTATCAGTTTGCATATTATCTTTCCTCTCCTTTCCTCATCTTGGTTACTTTCTATGACTCTCTCTTACAGGTTGTTAATTCATTCCTCCGCTTCATCTAGCCTGCTGTTTATTCCATCAAATGTATTTTTAATTTCATTTGTGTTCTTGATCTCTGATTTTTTTTATCTCTATGTTAATGGTCTCACTGATGTCCTTTTCTCACATCTAATGAGTATCTTTATGATCATTACTTTAAATTTTCTATTGGGTATATTACTTAAATCCTTTTCATTTAGATCTCTTGCTGTGATTTGGTTCTGTTCTTTAATTTGGAACATATTTCTCTGTACCCTCATTTTGTCTAACCCTCTGTGTTTGTTTCTGTGTTGGNCCTTGGGTTGAATTTTTTTTGGGGCTCTCTGTGCCTTCTGGATCTGGATTATCTGTTTCCTTCCCCAGATTAGGGAAGTTTTCAGCTATTATTTCTTCAAAGAACTTTCCTGCTCCCTTTTCTCTCTCCTCTTCTTCTGAGATTCCTATAATACACATGTTATTACACTTGATGGAGTCACTGATTTTCCTAAGACTATTATCAGTTTGCATATTATCTTTCCTCTCCTTTCCTCATCTTGGTTACTTTCTGTGACTCTCTCTTACAGGTTGTTAATTCATTCCTCTTCTTCATCTAGCCTGCTGTTTATTCCATCAAATGTATTTTTAATTTCATTTATTGTGTTCTCGATCTCTGATTTTTTTTATCTCTATGTTAATGGTCTCACTGATGTCCTTTTATCACATCTAATGAGTATCTTTATGATCATTACTTTAAATTTTCTATTGGGTATATTACTTAAATCCTTTTCATTTAGATCTCTTGCTGTGATTTGGTTCTGTTCTTTAATTTGGAACATATTTCTCTGTACCCTCATTTTGTCTAACCCTCTGTGTTTGTTTCTGTGTTGGGAAAGGCAGCTGCTTTTCTTGCTCTTAATGAAAATAGCCTAATGAAGAAGAGGTCCTGTAGTGCCCTGCAGTGCTGTGTTCCCTGTTCTTCAGAGCCTGTTGCTTTAGAGAGCATCTCCTCTAAATATTGCATGTGCTCTGCTATTAGTCTTGGTCTCTTTTTCCTTTAGTCCAGTTGTCAGCAGAGGCTCTCTTTGCCTATTGTGGGCAGTGTTTAATTCCCCAGCAGTGACTGGGTATATTTTAACAATGTGTGCAGTGGTCTGCTTGTGAAATGAGACCTGTTCCCACTGCCACTGGAACAGATGTTTCATAAAACATGCAGGTCAGGAGGTATGGTTTTGGCAGGTTTTTGAGCTAGCCTTCAGGGGAAGCAGCCCTGTAGCACCAGAACTAAAGTGATGGTAACTGGGAAGAGTGGATCCATCAAAGTGCGATGGGCGGGGCTTGGTTCAAGCAAGTTAGGTAAGGAGTGTTGGTGCTGTGCTTATTCCCACAGGTAGCAATTTATGCTGGGAGGGCAATGGCCCCTACCAGTTCCTTTATTCCTAGAGGGGATTCTCTGTGTTCCTTGTCTCTCCAGTTCCTAAACACAAGCCCTGAGATGAACAAATCATTCTTTTTTTTTTTTTAAAGATTTTATTTATTTATTTCACAGCGGGAGAGAGATCACAAGGAGGCAGAGAGGCAGGCAGAGAGAGAGATGGGGAAGCAGGCTCCCTGCAGAGCAGAGAGCCCGATGCGGGCCTCGATCCCAGGACCCTGAGATCATGACCTGGGCCGAAAGCAGAGGCTTTAACCCACTGAGCCACCCAGGCGCCCTGAACAAATCATTCTTTATCCTTCCTGTCCCTGGCATTTTTCAAACTATGGGTTCTACACTTTATCTGTATGGGCTCTTTGTCATGCTGTCTCTTTAAGGGCATGACTCCACTTCCTAATGCCTTACTAGTGACTGACTTTTAAAATTCCAGGCTTTAAGTCCTGCTGGTTGTAAGAATTCATGAAATTTAGCCCCTCTCACTTTCAGTAGACAGGTCTTATAGGGATTCATCCTCCCCATTTGTGGGCTCCCTGGTATGAAAATATGTCTTTTCACTCTTCTCTGGGCCAATAGCTACCTCCCCAGTGTAGACAGCCAGGGTCCACTTCACTCCCGGACCACGTTTTTGGTCTTCCTACCTTACTCAATGTAGCTGCCTTTATTTGTGGAGTTTGTTCTGCAAGTCTTTGGATCATTTTCTAGATTATTTATGCTGATGTGAGAGTTATCTATTTGTATTTGTGGGATGAGTTGATCTTAGGGTCCTCCTACTCAACCATCTTTCCAGTTGACCTTTTCTGTGTTTTCTTCTAGAATTTTGTAGTTTTAGGTTTTAAATTTAGATCAAGATCAATTTTAGTTTCTTTCTGAATATGTGAAAATTCTTTTTTGTTGTATGTAGACAGATGTTCAAATATTCCAGTATAATTTTCTGAAAATACTGTTGATATTTGAAACTCAGATACTGTGTATTATTTCAAAAGGTTTATATGAATTTCTTTAATAGATGCATGAAACAATTTAATTTCTTTGATTGAAGATCAAGTAAAACATAAATATGATTTTATGTCCCAGTCTTAAGTGAAGGATCTGACACAGCTTACAGAGCTGTCTAGGACACTTTTAAGAAAAGCACAAATTCTGGAATATAATTCATGAGGAATTATAAAACTAAAATTCTTAAAAGTTAATCCTGAGAATTTTATAAAATTTTATAAAATCTAATTTGACCAAGGCTTTTGGTGACAAGCAAAAGAATGTGACTTTTTAACTCAAGTAGTAAAAAATAGACTATAATGTATTCTTAGAAAAGACAGGAGTCCTAGAAATCAGATTTATTTAGCCATCAAGTGGAGCAAGAGCCTCGCCAAGACCCAGCTCCAGAAAGGCCACTTTTACCATCACTGCCTTGTACCATCACTCTGGACAGCACACCACACTACTGCCCTACTGCTTCTGTCACTGCTGCTCTATATACTTGCTTCTGTGTTGCAGAGCCCACCAACCCCAGACACTTCTTGCCATGTCCTTAAACTTGCCACATCACATCCACTCTGACAGAGCTGTCATAATGGTTTTTTGGGCTTGTACCTTTCCATCACATTCTGAAGATTCATTGTCCCAACTGGAATTCAGTCTCCAGTTCACCACACTTCAGCCCCAACACGACCCCCAGAAGACATAGGTGATGAAAAGGAATGTGCATATATGCTTGGAATTTGTATTAGTGGTATTCCTTCTGATCATGAAAGGTGTATGGGTGAGGAGTCACATTTTCATGTGTGTGAACTCTTGTATGTACATTATTAACATCTGGCTTTTCTCTGGGGGAAGGAGGGATACATAAAACCAAAGCCAGAAATGTCCACCATGATAATTTTGGCAAATGCCTTAATTTTACAAATAAGGAAATTACATTAAAAACTAAATTTCAGGGGTGCCTGGGTGGCTCAGTTGGTTAAGTGTCTGCCTTCAGCTCAGGTCATGATCCTGGAGTCCCGGGATTGAGTGCTGTATCAGGCTTCCTGCTTGAAGGAGAGCCTGCTTCTCCCTCTTCCCTTCACCCTGCTTGTGTTTCCCACTCCCCCCCAATAAATAAATAAAATCTATTAAAAAAAAAAAGGTAACCTAAATTTCATTGGGATGTTACCAGAAGAGAAGCTTTACCTGAAGTAACCTTAATTGAACCCTAAACTATAGGCACCAGGCCCAATTCCCATTAAGTATAATTCTGGAAAGAGACTGGGCTGGTGATTAACGAAAGTATTTCCAGTTGATCAAATTGGCACCCAGACAGATCTGTCTTGTGTGGCAACCTATGAGGTATTGGGAGGGCCCAGAGGCCAACTTTTCAAGAAGAGCTGTATGAAAACATCCCCTGAAATGTAATAGTCTTGTGCCTCTAAAGGTTTGTTATAGCATTGGTCAGCTGGAAGGATGCACAGACGCTTCCTGGTGAGTACAACTACCCTGCTTCATAGGAGGTGATTACAGTCTTTGGCCAAAGTTGGATAGAAACAAAAAATCCCCAAATATGAACATTTTCTTGCTAACTGAATATACTTATAAAAGGAGAAAACTAAAATTATGTCTGGTGTTACATTAGCTGTTGTATGATTTAGTTTTGTTTAGGACTGTAGCTCAAGGCCGTGTGTCTTATTCATGCTAATTTTCCCCCACATCTTTGGATATGGTGGTTGATGCTGAAACCTTCCCTGTTTCTGCAGGCAAGGTCAGGCAGTTGTAACTTCTTAGATATTGGCTCTGCTATGATAAAGACCATGTTTTCCACGGAGGTGAGTTTTTTCCAATCCCCTTGGGAGTAATCCTGAACCAGAGTAGCATTCATCTTCATATAACAAAGAATGAATACATTTCAAGAGAGCCAGAATTGTGCTTTCAAGAAAGCAGAATTTATTCTCACTTTGCAGATGAGGGATCTAAGGTTTAGAAAAATGAGAGATCTTGGCCAGTGTCCCTGATCAAATAAGTGATAAAAGATGGTTCTTTAAATCTAGTATTATACACACACACACAGACACACACACAGACACACACACAGACACACACACACACACACACACACACCCCATTCAACATGGCTTTTATCAGTCAGAATAGGCTAGGTTATATTGCAGTAACAACCCCAAACCTCAGTGACTTATATTAAAGAAGATTTTCTGTTTTTTCCTGTACTACCTCATCCATTCTGCAAATGGATTTACAAATTCTGTAAATTTGTTCTATGTGTCTTTATTCCCAGATAGGCTTATTGAGGCACATCTGCCTAAGATCATTGCTGGTTTTATTGTAGAAGGAAAAAAAGTCATATATTACCTCTTTAAGCCTCTAGTAGGAAAAAGCACACATTGCTTCTGCCCATTTCATGACCAAAACATACCTGGCCAAGCCTGACATCAAAGAGACGGGGAAGGTATCAGCCATCCCAGAGATAAGCAACACAGTTTGGGAAATAACATAATCTTCCAACTTGTTTTTTGAAGTGTGGTCTGTAGACCAACCAGTCAATACCACCTGGGATGTTATGTGAAATGCATTTTTTCAGACCTTCACCAAACCTAACCAGAATCTGCATTTTAACAGGATGTCTAGGTAATTCATATGTCATTAGAGAAGCACTGGTATAACTCACTGCTCAAATGTTACCGTTATGTATCCCAAAATGTTGGCACTTCTTGTTTTGCTAATTTTTAAATATTTTTATTAAGTTATGTGTGTCACTGTACAGTACATTATTAGTTTTTGATGCAGCGTTCCATGATTCATTGTTTGCATATAACACCCAGTGCTTGTTGCAACATGTGCCCTCCTTAATATCCATCTCCAGGCTACCCCTTCCCCCCACCCCTGCTCCGAAACCCTCAGACTATTTCCCGGAGTCCATAGTCTTTCATGGTTCAACTCCCCCTCTGATCCCCTCAATTCAGTTTTCCCTTCCTTTCCTTAATGTCCTCCATGCTATTCCTTATGTTCCACATGTGAATGAAACCATATGATAATTGTCTTTTTCTGCTTGACTTATTTCACTTATCATAATCCCCTCCAGCTCCATCCATGTCGATGCAGATGTTGGGTATTAATCCTTTCTGATGGCTAAGTAATATTCCATTGTATATATGAACCACATCTTCTCTATCCATTCATCTGTTGAAGGACATCTCGACTCCTTCCACAATTTGGCTATTCTGGACATTGCTGTTATGAATATTGGGGTACATGTGTCCCTTCTTTTCACTACATCTGTATCTTCCTGAGTCATAGAATAGTTCTATTTTTAACTTTTTGAGGGAACGCCACAGTTTTCGAAAGTGGCTATACCAACTTGCATTCCCACCAATAGTGTAGGAAGGTTCGCCTTTCTCCACATCCTCCCCAACATTTGTTGTTTCTTGCCTTTTTAATTTTTGTCATTGTACTTTGTTGTAAGGTGGTATCTCAGTGTGGTTTTGATTTGAATTTTCTTGATGGCTAATGATGTTGAACATTTTCTCATGTGTCTCTTAGCCATTTGTATGTCTTCTTTGGAGAAGCATCTATTCATGTCATCTGCCCATTTTTTGACTTATTTGTTTTTTGGGTGTTGAGTTTGAGGAGTTCTTTATAGATCTTGGATACCAGCCCTTTATCTGTAGTATCATTTGCAAATATCTCCTGCCATTCTCTGGGTTGCCTCTTTGTTTTGTTGACTGGTTCCTTTGCTGTACAGAAGCTTTTTTAACTTGGTCAAGTCCCAAATGTTCATTTTCACTTTTGTTTCCCTTGCCTTTGGAGATGTGTCATAAAAGAAATTGCTGTGGCTGATGTTGAAGAGGTTACTGCCTATGTTCTCCTCTAAAGATTTTGATGGATTCCTTTTTTTTTCCTTTTCCAGTTCAATTTTATTATTTGAACAACTTTTATTTTTCTTTTATTATGTTAGTCACCACACAGTACATCATTAGTTTTTGATGTAGTGTTCCATGATTCATTGTTGGCATATAACACCCAGTGCTCCATGTAATATGTCTGTCTCACATTGAGATCTTTCATCCATTTTGAATTTATCTTTGTGTATGGTGTAAGAGAATGGTTGAGTTTTATTCTTCTGTATATAGCTGTCCAATTTTCCCAGCACCATTTATTGAAGAGACTGATAATTTCTTACTCTACTTTCTTTATAATATTTTTCATGAATTGAAAGGAAGACTGAGATGTAGAACAGGATCCTCAGCTTCATCTATGAACTTACTTAAGCCCTTGATTTAAAGTTTAGGACAGAGTTCTTTTCCTGAAGTATTAACTATAAAGTAAAGGACTCAAGACCTCTAATGTAGCCACTCAGATCTATCACCTGAGTGGTAAACTCCAAGCTTTACAAACTCCATGGATTATGCCCTGGGTAGTTCTTGCTAGAGACATTTTGCTAGGTCTCTGTTTTTTTTCAGCAACAATGTACAGACTCTAAAGTGACTCCTGCTCTAACACCAATGACCTGCAAAGAAGAAAATAAGAGGACATTCTGAGTCATAAATTTCCAAACCTATGTTCTATTCTTTTGCTATACCAAAAACTTGGAAAAAGCAAAGGCCAAATCTATAGCTTTGGGGAATTCTCTGAAAATATACATACAGCTATGGGCAAGAACTGGATGAAATATTGGTATGGTATGGTATGGTATAGGATGAAATAACATGGTAGGGTATGAAATGGTATGAAATAACATACCATGCTGAACAAAAGTCCTGGAGAAGAGGAAGAACTCTTGTAAATATTAATTTCTAATATTTATGGGCCCATAGAAGATAGGTAGTGAGTTCCGGACATCCCCCAGCCTTTCCTTTTATTTGAGTTGATGGTAGAGGTGTTTCAGGAAAAGAAGAAAGAATATAGTTTTGAAAGAAAGAAAGAAAGAAAGAAAGAAAGAAAGAGAAAGAAAGAAAGAAAGAAAGAAAGAAAGAAAGAAAGAAAAGAAAGGGAAGAAAGGGAAGAAAGGAAAGAGAAAGGAAGGAAAGAGAAAGGAAAGGAAAAAGGAAAGGAAGAGAGAGGANAGAAAGAAAGAAAGAGAAAGAAAGAAAGAAAGAAAGAAAGAAAGAAAGAAAGAAAAGAAAAGGAAAGAAAGGGAAGAAAGGGAAGAAAGGAAAGAGAAAGGAAAGGAAAAAGGAAAGGAAGAGAGAGGAAGGAAGGAAGGAAGGAAGGAAAGAGAGAAAGAGAAAGAAAGAAAGGAAGGGAGGAAGGAAGAAAAAGAAAGAGTGAAAGAGTGAAAGAGTATGATTTTGGTATCCAGAAAAGAATTCTGGCCTTGAATCTTCCTTTGGCTACCCATATGATCGTGAACAAACAACTTACTTTTCTGGACTCAGGACTGCATAAACTATGTGTCCCCAAGGTTAAGTTACTGGTATATATCTAGTGAATTTCAAGAACTCTTCATTTTCTGTCTGTTTTTTCAGTTTGGCTTGTGTGTAAGATTTCCTTAAAAAAAAAAATTACAGCTTGACAGAAACAGGATTTCCATGGTACCTTCTCATTGTAACAGTTTAAGAATCTATGCTTTCCTATCAGCACAAAGGACATTGTGGTGATGGTTGAGACCAGGAAGTTTTCATCTGCTGCAGTTAATGGGAGAAAATGTAAATCAGTTTAATAAATAAGGGCATTGTCCTATTTCCAGAAGTGTGAAGACACATTTCATAGATACTTAGCTTCCACAGAGGGTGAGAATAGCCAGAGAATCAAGTACTTATGTAAATAACACGAATGGTGTTTAATGTATGGGCTTTAGGCTGAGTCTTGGCCCTGATATGTACTAAGTAGTGACTCTGACTAATCCCATCATATTTTTATTAGCAATCTAATTTCAAATACGGTATGAACATATTTGTGTCTAACTTTCTAAGACTGTTGTGAAGACCAAATGAGGTACTGTGTACCAATCACTTAATAAAGTTCCTGGAACATGGTATATTGTCAATAAATGGTGTTGTGATTAGTGTTGTCACAATAATAATAAAATTATAACCTTGCTTGAAGTTTAGTTACTATATTTTATAGGTTGAATTTTGCTTCCCACCAGGAAAAGATACATTGATATCCTAACCTCCAGTACCTCAAAATGTGGACTTAGTTAAAAATAAGATCACTACAGATATATTTGGTGAAATAAAGTCATAATGGAATGTGGTGAGACCCTATTCCAGTATGACTGGTGCTCTTATAAGTAGACAGTCAAGTGAAGAGATGGACATATAGAGAGATGGCCATGTCATGATAAATACAGAGATTGAAGTTATGCAGTAGCAAACCAAGGAATATCAAAAATTTCCAGAAAATCACCAAAAACTAGACAGAGGTGAGAAAAGATTCCCCTTCAGGTTTCAAAGGGATCCTGGTGCTTGTCTAGTTGACACCTTGACTTTGAACTTCTAACCTCCAGAACTGTGAAAAAATATATTTCTCTTGTTTTAGACACCCAGTGTGTAGTACTTTGTGAGGATACCCCTAGAGAACTATTATATTGTATTGACCAAGTGTCTTAACTCTTGTGAGTCTCAATTGTCATTTGCATGCATATACTCACACAAATACATACATACATGTATATGTACACACATATATATGAAGAATAATGCCATTTTCCAATGAAAGAAGGTTTATAAAGGGGCTTTGAAGAACACAAAATACTATAAAGATTAAAATATTTATCTAATTATCAGTATTTAGTCTGTATTAGTCACCCATGGATAACTTACATAGAAGAAGGAAGAAGAAATAGATACAGTTAGTCTCTAAGACTATCTGACTAAGCCTTGAAATGATTATGGATTTCATGTTTGTGGTAGACTGTTACAGTAGCAACTCCCAAAGAATCCTGCCTCCCTGAGTCCATGCCCTTGTGTTGTCCCTTCCCATTTTGACTCTGGGATTGCCCAGGTGACTTGTTTTGGCCAAGGGACTGCAGCAAACATGTTGGAGACTAAAGTTTACAACTGAGGCTTCTGGTCTTAGAATGCTGCTGTCATGTGAAGAAGCCCAAATTGACTACAAAGTTGCATAGCCGAGCCAGCAGCCAGCCCCAATCCCCAGACCTATGAATGAGGCCATCTTAGACTCTACAGCTCAGTTGACCTGCCAGCCAAGTACAGCCATAAGAGTGACTCCCACTGAGACCAGCAAAAGAAGTACCCAGCAGAACCAAGCCCTAATGGCTGACCTGCAGAACCCTAAATAAAATTGTTGTTGTTTTAAGCCATTGAGTTATGGTATGGTCTGTTACGCAGCAGTTGATAAGTGATACACAGGGAGAAAAAAAGAAATAAAATTCAAGTACATACCGTTCAACCTTCAGAGCACTGTTAAATTTATGACTTGAGTGGCTAGGATTTTTCTCCTGTTTCCAGTCGGTAAAGGACCTAAGCCAAGCTGAAGCAGCTCTACATCTAGAGTAGCACGAAGTGGGCATGGGCCACATGTAGCGATTCCCATTTTCCTTATTCTTGGAATGGGCTTATAAAATATTTACATGCATTGTTCTACTTGATACCCATGATACCTCAATAAAATTAAGTGTCCACTTTCCTCCTTATGATGGAAATAAAAAGAGACCGAAGTGAACTCTGGTGACTTGACCAAGAGAGTAGGGTCAGTAATGTTGAAAGAAATCCAGATTTTTAAAATCCTTTTCCCCAGTACTCTGTTTCATTCCTACCCAGTTAGCCTATTTGATGAATCCTTACTGAGGTTGAAAAAGGGAAAAAGTAGAAATGAATTGATCTACTGATGGGTTACAGGTATGGAGGCCAACCCCAAACAGTACCAAGAAGACTATAAGTCATATTATATACTTTATTCAACCCTTAATCATGTGAGTATTTCCCAGTTAGTATCCACAAATTGCTTCCTTGATTTTCCTCATATTTTAAAGCCAAACAATGTGGATAACTTGCTGAACATGGGAACTCACATTTACTTACATAACGATGTCCTTTGCTGCTTGATGATCTCAACTTTGAAATCCAATTTTACGGAAAAGAAGGAACAGTTGGAAAATAAAGTCATGTCCTCACTTTCAGAGAAGTTGGGAGTCACTTTTGGAGGCTCCAAAATATGATGAGCTTTAAACACTGAATGGTTAAGCTGGTATTTGAATATCTCTGAAATGTCCTTCTTAATGTGTATACTACAAACTTTCACCTTTTGCAGCATAAAAATGCTAAAGTGAGTGTCAGTGGGTGTAACTTGTCACCATTTCTGAGCCTCAGTGATTTCATATGTAAAGTGAATATTAACTACCACCATGTCATGGAGTAGCCACATGTGTAACATAGCCAGTAGAGTGCCTTTCTTACAGAAAGCTTCCTATAAACAGTGGTTGCTTTCATTATTACCACCCACCTTGTAAGGTAGATGCAGCAGATACTAAATTTCTCATCTATCCATAATGGGCAATAAAGCTGAGCAGAGTTAATACATCTACTTAGTCTTGCACAGGAAATTAGTGTCTGAGTCAGAGTTGGAGCCCAGTTCTCATCATCTATCTACCACAATCCTGCCAAATCACATGGTAATAGTCATGTAATGATAAAAGACAAAAATGTCTTAATTAATGCAGGATTTACATATCTAATATTTATGGTGTGCCTCCATTTTGAAAAGTATCATCCTAGGCACTGTGAAAGCTATATAGGTAGCATGGCATAATGGACAAATGCATGGCCTTTAGATACAGTAAGACTGGGCACTGAGTCTTCCCTCTCATCATCTCTCTGAATTTGAAAAAATACTTTCTCAAGATGTGATTTCTTCATATTTAAAATAGTGATTATATTTATTTCTCATCACATTTCTCTGTAGCAGAATAATTCAAAGTGTGTGAAGTCATAGCAAGATTCATAAATCATATTTGCTAATAGTATCTTATGCTTGCCATTTATCCAGATCTCAAAAAGCTTATAATCTGGTAGGGGATATAGGACATTAACATTAAATATATAAAAAGGAAAAAAGAGATGAATGCCTATGGACAGAATAGATTAAGTATTGTGGGGGAAGAAGGGGAGGACATATTACTTCTAGCTGTGGAATCTGACAAGGTTTTATGGGAGAAATATTATTTCAATTGGGCCCTAAAATACAGATGGATTTGATGGGTTTGGTACATGTAGAGAATTATAATGGACTGTTTTCATAAAGAGTTATGTTTCATATTGGGCATGGGTAGGTTCTTCAAGATTTCTATATAATATTTTTGGTAAAGAAATATTCGCACATGGGTGAACTGAAACATCAGGAAGCAAAGAAATTGTTCATGGTTATGGAGAACAAATCTCAGTTGTCCTCTTGTGCTCTGTTTTCTGACCCAATTTCTTCACTGAGCACTGGCCTGGAGAAGTATCTGTTGACACAGGGATTAATTCAATACTACTTTTCCCTGTTAGAGTTTTGTAGGATCTTGAAAGATTATAAAATCAGATACATGCTTAGAATCAGTTTCTGCCATCTATCACTGTGGAAGCAAGCATGCTCTAAGTAAAGAGTGATATTTTCCCAAGTGGCCAATGTAATTACTTTTGTTCCAGAAGCCAGCAGGGTGGGACCTGGATCCCCCTTCACATTCCAGCAAAACCCCTGCTAACAAGTGAAACTAAATTGCTTCTCTCCCCTCTGCATCTGGGTCCATTTGTGCAGGCCAAATAGATTAGCCTCTGATATCTTGAAACAGATGTTTGCTATTGGAATTGTCATATGTGTGCAACATGTTCCACAAGTTGGTGGGGATATTCTGGGCTCCAGGGTGTGTAGAGACATCATTCTGGGTGAGGTTTTCCAAACAGTGTGGGTGAGAGCGTTGCTGGCAAGGCTTTGCTCTCCCTGGCATTTTCCTCAGTAGGAGAGCTACGTGGAGGAAAGTGCCAGGTGCCTTCATGAGAAGAGTGAATGCGTTTGGAGCCTAGTGTGTATATTTACAGTTAAGATCTTGTCAAGAAAACCAAAGCCACACCAGCTCTTTAACACAAAGTATTTAACATAGGAGATGTAGTGAATAGGGAAAGGCAAAACTGGAAAACTAATAGTAAAAAGTAATTGCAGGAAGAACTATCACCCCTGGGGTTAAGGGAGGAAAGAGAAGACTCTGGCATTATTAAAATGGAGAAAGCTTGCAAAAAAAAAAATGTCCTGCTGTGGTAAAACCCAGACTTCTAAGATGAGGATGCTTCCGAACTGAAGCTGAGACCCCAGAAACACAAGTGAGTGACCCTGCAGAGCTGGTACTTAGAGAAGTGACTGGCTCATACTGGAATCTGGAAGGGGTTGTAGTGAGCTTTTCCAGCAGGGTGGGACCTGGATCCCACCCTGGGAGTGCAAGGAAATTGGAAAATGGAAACGGCAACCAACTGACTATCTTGAATGTGCATGCCGAGGCCCACTCTAGACCCACTGACTCAAAATCTTAGAGTGAGCCTGTGTATTTTTTAACAATCTTTTCAACTGCTGATTGACATGATCAATACAGTTGGGACTACTGTACCCTTACCCTCTTTCCCCAAGCATTTTAAGATGTTTCCAACTGATTTAGTATGTCTATGAATTGCATTTGGCTGTCCTAACCTTTCCAGCAATGGGTGGTATAGATACATGAGCCTGTCATCAGCCATAACTTTCTCAGTGAATATCAGATAGTTGCTAGATCTGTCTGGGTCATACTGCCAACACTTTATTCCCCATGCTTACATTAATCTGGTGAGTTAGCCACAGAGTAACTAATTAATCATTCACTTTGTGCTTATTTTATGCCAAAAAAATATGCTGGGAGCAAACATCCAACTTAAAAAAAACCAACGTAGTCTCGGCCCCCATGTAGATCTACTAGGAGTGAGGCATTTACAAATAAACACATTAATCAATATGTGGAGGCAAATATAGGTAAATTTTCTGAAGAAGCAGAAGAATAGAATATTATAAAGGCATATGATGGTAGACTGGTTGCAAAAATGACCCTAATTTACTGTACCCATATAACCTGTGTCATGACTTTGGAGTTCCTCCCAGTAAGAAGTGAAGTCTATTTTCTCACCTCTTTGAGTCTGAGCTAGCCTCTTGATTTGCTTTAGCCAATAGAATGTTGTGGAAGTGGCACTATATCTGTTCCAAGATTAGGTAATACCTGTTAGTATCATGTGAACAAGGTCAAGCTATTATGCTGAAGGATAGGTGACTATGTGAACTGGGATGATTTGTGTCATATGAGTGAGACCTCATGGAGCAGAGATGGGCTATCCCAGCTGACCACAAATGCATAAACATATTCAGCCATCACTGGAAGAGCTGCCCAGTTGAGCCCAGACCACCAGCGTGATGCATCCCAAACAAAGAAACTGTTTATTGTTTTTAAGCCATTAGGTTTTAGAGTGTTTTTTTATATAACAAAAGGAATTGATAGAAGTAAAGTAGGGAAAAATTTATGCTACAGAATTATGTATCCTTCTGAATTATCTGATTCTGATTCTATATGGGAAGCTTCTGGGCCTCTCATTGCTTTAAGCTGTTCTATAACTCTGCTGTAAAGAGCTGATGTCAGTGCAAATGTTTTTTGTCTGTGGACATGCAAATTGCATTTGTGGAGGAACAACCCTCTTCCCTGAGGAAAAGCCAATTTTGAGCCCACTGCAACTTTATTTCAGTATTCTTAATCTAAAAGNATGCAAATTGCATTTGTGGAGGAACAACCCTCTTCCCTGAGGAAAAGCCAATTTTGAGCCCATTGCAACTTTATTTCAGTATTCTTAATCTAAAAGTGTCTTGATTTGCACACTGTCTTAATTACAATTTAATTTATATAGCATATATATTTATAATTTATATAGCATAAAGTTCATTTCAACTCAGTGACTATACAACTCAGTGTTTTTAATATGTGTATAGAGTTGTAGAATCATCAACAAAACCTAATTTTAGAATATTTTCATCATCTTAAAAAGAAGCCTTGTACCACTTATCCGTCATTTGCCGATGACCCTCCTGTCCTTCCACCCTCCCAGGGCGTTGGTCAACATTAATCTACTTTTTGTCTGTACAGATGTACTTATTCCAAACAATTTATATAAAGGAAATAATGCAGTGTTTTTTTTCCTGACTGTCTTCCTGAATTTAAGATAATGTTTTTGAGATTTATCTATTTTGTAACATTTATCAATACTTAGTTACTTTTTATGGATAAATAATATTTCATTATGTGGGTAATACCAGAGCTTGTTTATCCATTTATTAATTAATGGACATTTAGGTTATTTCCACTTTTTGGCTGTTATGAATAATGCTGTTGTGAGTATGAATGAACACAATTTTGTGTGGACATATGTTCTCATTTCTCTTGGGTATAGACTTAGGAGTGGAATTGCTAGGCCAAATGGTAAATGTATATTTGGCATTTGAAAGAACTGCCAAACTGTTTTCCAAGGTACCTACACTATTTACATTCCCGTAGCAACGTATGTGATGGGTTCCAAGTTCCCACATTTGGGCCAACACTTGCAGTTGTCTGTCCTTATTATAGCCAACCTGGATGAGGTAGTATCTCATTGTGGTTTTGATTTGCATTTTACTAATGACTAGTGATATTGAACATCCTTCATGTGCTTATTGGTCATTTGCGTATTTTTTTAGGAGAACTGGATATTAAGTCCTTTGTACATTTTATAGTTGGATTATTTGTCATTTTATTATTTAGTTTAAAAGTTATGTATATATTTAGGTTGCAAGTCCCAAATCAGATACGTGATTTTTTTTTTAAAGATTTTATTTATTTATTTGACACAGAGACAGAGATTACAAGTAGGCAGAGAGGCAGGCAGAGAGACAGGGAGAGGAGGAAGCAGGCTCCCTGCTGAGCAGAGAGCCTGATGCGGGCCTCGATCCCAGGACCCTGAAATCATGACCTGAGCCGAAAGCAGAGGCTTTAACCCACTGAGTCACCCAGGCGCCCCAGATACGTGATTTGCAATGACTTTCTCACAGACTATATTTGTGGAGTTTAGAGAACAAAAATTTTTAATTTTGTTGAAACCCAATTTCTTTTTTCTTTTGTCAGTTGTGCTTTTGGTATCATGTAAGAAGCCATTGCCTAACCTAAGCTCACAAAGATGTGTTATTCTAATAGTTTTAACTTAAGTGTACAATCCACTTGAGATATTTTTGTATATCATGTGAAATAAGGGTCCAGATTCCTTCTTTTGTATGTAAATATCCATTTGTCCCAACACTTTTTTTGAGAAGACTATTCTTTCCTCATCGAACTGTCTGCCATTTTGTTAAAAATTGACTATAAATGTTAGAGTTTATTTCTGGATTCTCAATTCTATGCCATTGATCCATGTGTTTATCCTCATGCTAGTCTTGATTCCACATTGTCTTCATTACTATAGCTTTGTAGTAAGATTTGAAATTGGAAAGTATGACTTTCAATATTCTTTTTTCTTTTTCAAGATTGTTTTGACTATTCTAAGCCTCTTTGCATTTCCATATGAATTTTAGGATCAGTTTGTCGATTTTAGCAAAAGCACCATCTGAGATTGTGATAGGGATTGTGTTGAATCTGTAAATCATTAAGAGGATTGAACCAAGTTGTGAGATCTGCCTGTTTCCTTCATTTAAAATGAGTTAGAGTCTTTACATATGATCATTTTAAATGTTTATGAAAGTTATGCTTTTATATTTTCTTAAAAGTTATTTTTAATAACAGATACTGAATTAAGGAGTATCACAGGGCTCAGCCCTAGCCTCTCAGCATTCCTTACTCTACACTTTTTTTCCTAAGCAATGTCATTCACATCCACAGCTTCAATTAGCCTCAGTCTACGTATCAGTGCCTCCTAGATATTTTTCTTCTCTAAAACACATTGTCTAAGCTCCAGACATAGGCTCTTTAATTCTGCCTACTCAACATCTCCACTTCAATATCTCAGAGGTGCTTCTAACTCAACAGGATTGAGCTTGAATTCATTCCTTTTCCTCCCTGGCCTAGGTTGTGTTCTATCATTGGTCTCTATGTCATTAAATGTGAACATCTTCCATTTGGTTGCACAAGCCAGATTCCTGAGAATCACAGTTTATCTCTTCTCCTCTCTGCTTCCTTTCCTACTAGATTTACCTTAGAAGTGTTCACACACCCAGTCCAGCCCTCTCCAGTGCTACTGATAACCTTCCCAATATAAGCTACCATTATGTCTTTCCTAGACTACTGTAATAGTCTTCTAACTGTTTTTCTTACATCTACTATGTCCACTTTTTCTCGTTTTCTTCACTGTAGGCAGATTTCAAAAATCAAGTCTGATCCTGTCAGCATGCTTAAAATCTGTAATGGTTTCTTGTGTCTTTGGCATCTTGTATCTCTTGGATAAAGGTCCAACTCTTCTGCATGGTACAGGGCCATCTGTGGCTTGGCTCTTGCTTACTTTGCTACCCTCTCTTATACCATTCTCCCCTTCTACCAAATACCTGAATTTTCATTCATTTCATTGGATATACAATTGTCCCTTTTACTGCTTCTTTTCCCTCTACTGGAACCATAGATTATCCAACTTTCTATCTATTTAATTTCTATGTATCTTTTAGGTAATTTTTACAAAAAAAGATTCTCTGATTCCCCAGCCAGGCAAGGTTTTGTGATATTTTTGTGTATGTGTGGTATGTTTTTATAGGACAATGTCACTTTCCTTAGGGTATCTATTAACATTTATACTGATTACTTAAATGAGTATTTGATTGTTACTCATCTTCTTAGTAAAGTCTTCATTAAGTCAGAGACCCCATCTATGTTAACTTTGTGTAATGGCCAGGCATCGTTCTCTTGCATATAAGACAGGAAACCAACCTATGTTTGAAAGAGAGAAGGAGGAATCCCTGGGTGGCTCGGTTGGTTTAACGTTTCTGACTCTTGGTTTCAGCTCAGGTGATGATCTCAGCATCATGAGATTGAGCCATGTGTCAGGCTCCCTTCCCAATGGGAATTCTGCTTGAGATTCTTTGTCTCCCTCTCCCCCTGCCCATACTCTCTCTTCTCTAAAATAAAATAAATAAATCTTTGAAAAATAAAAAAGGAGAAGAGGAGGGAAGGAGAAAGGAAGGAAGGAAGAAGAGGGGAGGAAAAAAGAAATTTTTTGGAGTAATATAACTGAAAAGTTTAGAGGTTCAAGTCCCAGTTCCAATTAAGTCAGGAGTCAAGTACACAAATGGTGTTTTTTCCTCATCTCTTTGCTCAGCTTTCTTCAACAAGCACTTCATTTTCCGAAAATTTCCTACCATGTTTCAGAAGGTTAGCTAGCAACAGTCCAGGCTTAAGTTCTACCACCTATTCTAATAGAAAATGTTTCTTTTTGCCAATAGTTCCAGGGAAAGCTCCCAGTCTGATTCTCAGTGACATGGATTGGATCACATCCACGCCTGAACAGATTACTGTGGCCAATGATGCTCAATTGCTTCCAGAGCCAAAGGATGGGATCAGGATTACTCTAACCATATGAGCAACAATTTAGGAAAGTGTACTCCTCAAAAGAAGGAGAGAGGGAAGAAGGGAAATAAATGCTGAATAGAAAAAGCATCAGAAACTCTTTAGTACTTAGCACATAGTGTTTGGCATATAACTCTTGGCCCGATAAATACTAGCAGAGCAAATGAAGTTTAAGTCAGGCACAGTTGATGTGATGCAAGTGATGAAATAGGATGGTGGAGTAGCTTGGTTGAATGAATGAATTTGGCCTTGAATCTCATCTCCATCATTTACTACATCACTACATCAGTAACCATAGGCAAATTACTTAAACACCTTGATCTTCAGTTTTTTTCATCTATTGAACTATGATAATAATCCCTAACAACCAGGGGTTTTATAAGACAAATGTACTAAGAAGCATAAAGTGCCTGTCAGTGTCAGTTCTTCCCTCTGTTCTTTGAAGTGGGGGCCAAAGTGTGGATTTGGAGCACTATTTTCCCAGTTTTTCTAATGAATTCTGAGCATCTGCCAGTCATGCAGGGGGGGAGAAAAGAGAGAGAAAGGAGAGAAGACTAAGTTTAAGAAAAAATAGAAATGATGGTCATGAGTCAGATGAGGTTGACAGATATTCCACAAGCCCTCTTTTCGATAGAACCTTGAGCCAATATCCTTTCTATTCAATTCACACCTGGTTCTCAGGGAGCTGTAGCTCAGAGTTAGCACAATGAACTTGGCTGTATTGTTCTATGCTATTTCCTCCTGTCTGTGCCTGAAACCACACTTCAATCAATTGCTAATGTCAGTGTGGGAGTCATAATCCTGCCTTAGCACTGCTGCAAGTTACCACATCTCCGTGGGTCAGGGAAGAGAGTTTGTCTAAGGGAGTATACCTGAAAGCCAGACAAAGCTTTCTGTTTTTTCCCAGACAGTGAACTATAGTGAGATTCAACCCAGTCAATCTCATAAAATACCTTCCTTCTTGCCAGGGAAGGAGTTAACTTTACAGCTAGAATTCCTGCCAGTTTGTGAACCTCTGAAAATTAATGTACCCCCAGTTCTGTCTAACTTGTCTTTACAGACCAGAGGAGTCTTGCCTAACATCAACAGCCTACAAAGAGAGCCAAAACTGAAATGACTTTTTTTTGTGTGTAAGTCTTCAGGCTGTGTCAAGCATAGAATACTTCTCCTCCATGTTATCTGATACATCACCATGAAAATAGTGGTATAATAAAGAGCTCAGAGAAGAGACATCCATAGTGTTTGGAGACAGGACAAGCAATGACCTTCTGATTCCCGTTGATGTGGAATTACCATCCCTATGAGGTATGTCACAGAGCCTCAGCCTAGTCAGTGTAGTATCATGTGCTTGTCAGTTAGTTTCAGCTTTAGCTCAGGTGATAGTGCTGTTCATCAAAAATGCACAATCCAGGGTGACCAGTTGGCATTACTTAGAGAGTGCCATACTACAGGAACAGCTGTCACAAACTCATCTCTAATCCTGCCTTGATCATGGTTTTTCTAGCTCATATACTCAATGAGACAAATACTGGTAAAACTGAGTGGCCTGTTGAAAAGCATGATGAATACCAGAAATGGGAAAAATCAAAGGCTACAATGTTTTTTANGTGATCTCTCTCTCTCTGTGTCAAATAAATAAATAAAATCTTTAAAAAAAAAAAAAGAAAAGCATGATGAATACCAGAAATGGGAAAAATCAAAGGCTACAATGTTTTTTGAGACATTCCTAATAATACCAAAAAAGGAAATTAGAATTCAGTTAGTGCAAATACGTCTTAACCTGTTCCTAAGAGATGCTATGTCTAGCTCTTAATTTTACGGGTTAGATGGTTATCTGAGCTCAATTCCAAAAGGAATGCTGTATCCATCTTAAGTGAACTATCATGCAAGGAGTAATCAAGGCATTTACAGAGACAGCTGTAACATCATTAAATTTATAGTAAGGTTTTGTTAAATTGATGTCCATAAGTTTGGTGAACTTTTTTTTTTTTTAAAGATTTTATTTATATATTTGACACAGAAAGAGGGGGAGAGCAAAAGTAGGCAGAGTGGCAAGCAGAGAGAGAGAGAGAGAGAGAGAGAGAGAGAGGGAGAAGCAGGCTCTCTGCCGAGCAGGGAGCCCGATGCGGGACTCGATCCCAGGACTCTGGGATCATGACATGAGCCAAAGGCAGTGGCTTAACTGATTGAGCCACCCAGGTGCCCCTGTTTGGTGAACTTTGGCTTGAGACTTGAATTCATTAACATAGCAGTGAAGTTGGGGTAAACTAATTCACTTACCTCAAACTGTTTTTAGTGGCTATTCCATGATCTACCCAAAAGAACCTAAAATAGAGCATAATTAATTTAGTTTCTTTAATAACACATATTTTTAAGAATTTTTATCTTTTGTCTTCATCAGATTGTATCAGCCATTCCAATTTACTTCAGTTGTATAGATGGCCTGGACATAGTAATTATTAGGATGATAATTATAATTTAATAGACAAATGATATTTGTACAAAGCTGTATAGATCACACATACAATTTATCACACACAGAAAGAAAGCTAATGTCAGTCAATAATGGACATATTTATTCCCCCCCTGCAGCACACAGGGATCAAGTGTTAAAATGGCCGGATGTAGGTATCAGATAGGGGAGGTGCAAGGGTGAGCAAGGCCAAGTGTACAGTGTTTTTTCAAGCCTCTGCTAGTGTCACATTTGCTAACATCTCATTGGCCAGAGTAAGTCACATGGTTGAGTCAAGAGTCTGTGAGATGGTTCTACAAAGTCCTGTTTGCTGGCTTGGGGGATGCCAGAGTAACCTCAAAGCCATAGAAGGTATGGCCCCAATATCAAAAGTTTGGGCCTTGAGTTAACAGGGGAAGGAGAGGCAGCCAGGAATGTCCCCCAAACTTCATCAGGCTGTGAAGCAAGCAAGAAGTAACCTGTTACTGTAATGTAAGTCTCTGAACTTTTTTTTAGGATTGTGGTTGTTTATTTATGAACTCCACTTAGCCAGACCTATTTTGACATATGGAGAAATCCTAGCATTTCTCTCTTTAATTTCTCTTTTAGATGGCTTCATGGTATATTCCTTGGTGTCTAATTCTATGTCTTTGTTTAGAGTTACACTTTTGGTCAATCCATATCCGTAGAAAAATCGTTAAGACTCACAATCAGAAAATGTGTGCTAGAGTTGTAGGTCTGCTACTTAATAAGCTATGTGATGTAAGCTATTTAGCTTTTCTAAGAAATTTCTTCTTCTAAAAGGCTGAGGCAATAGCATCTACTTTGTGTGGTTACTATGAGGCCATGAGAAGCATGAGATAAATACCCATGAATTTTTCTCTTAGACTAGGAAGTATGCAAATATTGATTGTTACTAGTATTTATTTTGGAACTTGCCAAATCAGATGAGAAATAAACACTGTGTTGTTATAATTCTGAAGACACATCCCTTATATTTTCCCAATTTGAACTTACTGGACTTGAACAACAGTTTTGCATCCAAGACTCTGGGTTCTTTAGGTTCACAGACAGAGAGAAATTCCTGCATTAAGTGATCATCCCCTACAGGCAAAGTCCAAAGGTCTCCTTCATGGCCTTTACAGGTTCTTTCACATGGAGGCTACTTTTCTACCGTATCCGCAGCCATCCCACCACTGACTTCCTCTGTATTCCTGCCATCCTGAACTTCGTAGGGTTCACAGGCCTGTGTCTCTGCACAGCTTCCCCTAGGACTGGAATCTTCCCACTTCCTTGCCAGGCCACCTGCACTTCCCCAAGCCAGGGAGGCAAGCCACTCCCCAACGCTGAAGTCTGGCTTCCAACCTTGTGTTTTTGGGAAAGCCTCTGCAGCCCCTCCTCCCACCCTCCAGGCAGAGTTAGTCATTCTCTTCCTGAGCTGGAACAGGGCCTTATGCATTCTTCTTATAAGACTTCATTTATTTTGTTTACATGTCTGTCTCCCCAACAAGATGCTGAGCTCTTGGGAACAAGTCTGTGTTACTCACCTCCACCCCTAGCACCTAGCCCAGTGCCTGCAATGTTAACAAAGGCATTTGGGTCCCCAGAGGGATTCCTCTGAATTTTCTGTGCTATATTCAGAGAATTGGTAGATTAGATTTACTGAGAATAACCTACTTTGAGGGTTTTGGTGAACATTAGAAATTCTAAGATAACCATAATATAAAGAACATATATTTCCCCCAAATAGTTTCTCCCTCCACATTTGTGTTAAGTCCCATAATTGAGCCAATGGTTATTAAACTCTAGGAGCATCCAAACTATCTGGGAGAACTTGATTAAAATACAGAGCTGAGATCTCTATGCCAGACCTGGGGAATTAGTCTTTGGGGGCGAAGCCTCAGTACCTGTATTTCCAGAAACTTCCCCAACTGATTCTGAAGTATATCACTTTTTAGAACCATTGCATGAGACCGATCTGAGTTATAAATTGCTGATCCCAATTGCTTCAAATGTTTCCTGTTGTCAAAAGGAACAGAAACAAAAGCCCCCATTCAGAGGGCTGGGTGCTCTCTCCCCACCTGGCCACAGGTGCCCAGGCTCTCCCTGGAGAAGCGCTGTCGCCTTTCTTATCGTTTAGCCGCCTTTGATCAGGAGCGTCTTCATTCTGGCTCATTCTCCACTTCAAAGCTGGAAACCTGATCAGCTCCACTTTCTTCCCTTCACCCAGGGCCCAGGCGGCCCCACAGGGGAGCTGGTCACTTGGGAAGTCTATACAGCCAGCCTTCAGCTTTCTGTTAGAGGCCAGAGGCCAGTCTTTTGTTTACCACTCCTGTCTGTTTCTCCCCCTACACAACTGGTGCCAAAGAGAAACCAGGAGAGGAAATAAGACCTTGTTCTAAGCCTGCCTCCGTGGGTGTGGAATAACCACACTTAGGGCACAGTTTTAGGAACAGTTTTGCAGTGTTCCATCTCTTAATCCCTGAGGCATGTCTTCCTGAGTTAAAGAGCAAAGGTTCTTTATAGTAAAGAATCACTTGGAGCTTCCAGAATAAATCTCCTTTTATCTGAACAATGAAAATTACCTCCCAAGTGAAACGTTATACAAAGGAAGATGATAGATGATTTGGCTTTGTGAGTACAAGAGCAGTGTTAGTTCAGTTTCCTCGGTAAATCACTTAATATCAGAGGAGTAGCATGTGCTAGTTAGTGTAAGATGCTGTTTTCAACCCAGAGTTTCAATCCACGACCCCCAAATTCCCCCTCCCCCAAGTACCCAAGGAACAAAACAGACCTTACTTTTAAATAAATATACATGAATCATAAGGTCATTTAACAAAAACAGCTTTATCAATATACACTTCACTTATCATAAACTTTACCTGTTTAAAGTGTACACCTCAAAAGTTTTCAGTATATTCAGAGTTATGTAATGATAACCACAATCTAAGCTTAGAACATTCTCATCACCTAAAAGTCTTATACCCTCTAGCAGTCACTCTACATCTTCCTCTTCTGGCATAGCCCTGGGCAGCTCTAATGTATTTTCTGCCTCCCTGGATTTGCCTATTTTAGACATTTTATTTAAATGGAATCATACAGTATGTAGTCTTTGGTGACTGGCTTCTTTCACTTAGGATAATGTTTTCAAGGCTCACCCATGTTGTAGCATTTGTCAGTGCTTCATTCCTTTTGAAAGCTGAATAATATTCCATTGAATGGATATGCCACATTTGTCCATCCATTCATTCATTGATGAACATTTGCTTTGTTTTTATTTTTTTTACTATTATGAAAAACACTATTATAAATATTCATGTCCCGAGTTTCTGTGTGTACCTAAGGTTAAATTTCATTGCTAGGAATGGAATCGTTGCGTCATATAGTAACCCTATAATGAATATTTTGAGAAACCCTGTCATTCATTTTTCTCCAAGTTGTTTTCCAAAGTGGCTGCACCATTTTATCTTCTCACCAGCAATGTATGAGGGTTCCAATTTCTCTGTATCCACACTAATACTTGTTGTTGTCTTTCTTGTTAATTGTACCCATCCTAGTGGATGTATATTGGTATCTTGTAGTTTTGATTTATACTTCACTAATAACTAGTGATGATGAGTATCCTTTCATGTCCTTATTGATTATTTGTATATCTCTGAAGAATATCTCTGAAGAAATGTCTGTTCAAATCCTTTGCCCATTTTTAAGTTGGGTTATTTACCTTTTCATTATCAACTTGTTAGTTTTTTTAAAATATATTTTATATACAAAGCCCTTATTAAAGATATCATTTTTAAATATTTTCTCCAAGACTGTGTATTCTTTTCCTTTCCTGATGGTGTCATTTGAACACAAAAGTTTTTAGTTTTAATAAAGTCCAATTTACTTAGTTTTGCTTTTGCGCCTTTGCTATTGTATTTCAGAAATCATTGCCTACTCAAGGTCTCAGAAATTTATTTTTATATTTTCTTCTAACAGTTTAAAATTTTTAAACCCTTAAATTTAAATTTATGATCCATTTTATTTTATTTTAATTTTTTTTTTAGTATGATGTGAGGTAGGAGTCCAAATTAACTGTTTTGCATGTTGTCCCTCCTGGATTTGCTTGAAAATTTTTCCTTATTTTCTTGACACCCTTTTCAAAAATCAGTTGGCCATAAACTTTAGAGTTCACTTCTGGACTCTTAAGTCTATTCTATTTATCTGTAAGTCTCTATTTATGCTAGTACTATTTGGTCTTTATTTTTGTAGCTACGTACTAAGATTTGAAATTGGGGAGTATGCGGGGCAACTGGGTGGCTCAGTGTGCCTTTAGCACAGGTCGTGATCTCAGGGTCCTGGGATGGAGCCCCCATCAGGCTTCCTGCTCAGCGGGGAACCTGCTTCTCCCTCTCCCTCTGCCTGCTTCTCTGCCTGCTTGTGTTCTCTGTCAAATAAAATCTTTAAAAAAATAAAATAAATTGGGAAGTGTGAGTCTTACAGACTTGTTTTTCTTCTTCTTTCAAGATTTTTGCTATTCCGGATTTCCAGATACTTTGCATTCCTATAAGAATTTTAGTTTCAGTTTGGCAAAACCTTTTTCTTTAAAAAGCCAGTTGGGATTCTAATAGAGTTTTCATTAAATTTGTAATTGATTTGGGGAGCGTTGCCATCTGAACAATATTAAGTCTTCTAGTCATTGAACATGGAATGTCTTTATGTTTATTTAGATATTTTAAAATTTCTTTTAACAGTGTTCTGTAATGCTCAGAGTATAAGTCCTGCACTTTTGTTTAATTCTAAGTATTTTTGTGCTATTTTAAATGGAATTGTTTTTATAATTTAATTTTTTAATTGTTAATTGGTATTGCATAGAATTACAGCTTGTTTTTTATATCAGTCTGGTATCATGAAACCTTGCTAAGCTCAGTTAGCAGTTATAATAATTTTTGGTGGATTCCTTAGGATTTTCTATATATAAAATCATGTAATATAAAAATAGAGGTAATTTTACTTCCTTTCCAATCTGGATGTCTTTTTTCCCCCCCTTGTCTAATGGCCCTGGCTAAGTATCCATTAAAATGTTGAATAGAAGTGGTGAGAGCAGACATCCTTTTCTTATTCCTGATCTTAAGGAGAGAGCATTAAATCTTTCAGTCTTACATATTATGTTAGCTGTGTGTTATTCAGAGATGCCTTTTATCAGATCAGGAAAATTCCCTTCTATTCCTAGTTTGTGGAGTGTTTTTATAATGAGGAGGAGTGGTAGATATTGTCAAATGCTTTTTCTCCATCTATCGAGATGATTATGTGTTTTTTGCCCTTTATTTTATAAAATTGAGTCAAATTGTTTTTTTAATGTTAAATTTATATTCCTGGCATAAATCCAGTTTGTCATAATATAGTTCTTTTTATTTGTTGTTGGTTTCAGTTTACTCATAAGTTTATGGAAGTTTTTATGTCTATATTCATAAGAGATATTGGTCTGTAGTTTTCTTGTATTTTTTTTGTCTTGTTTTGGTATCAGGGTAATGGTGATGTTAAAGAATGGGCTGGGAAGAGATAACATCTTCTACTTTTTGCAAGGGTTTGTGAAGGATTGGTGTTAATTCTTTAAATGTTTGATAGAATTCATCAGTGAAGTTATCTGCATCCAAGCTTTTCTTGGTGGGAAGTTTTAAATTACTAATTTAGGCTCTTTACTTATAGGTATATACAGATTATTGATTTCTTATAGAATAAATTATTATAGTGAATTATTATAGTGTGTGTCTTTCTAGGGAACTGTTCATTTTACCTGTTAATTTTTTGGCATACAATTGTTCATGGTATTCTCCTATAATTTTTATTATTTCTGTAAGGTCTGTAGTGATGTCCCCTCTTTCATTCTGACTGTAGTAATTTAAGTCTACTCTCTTTTTTTCTTGGTCAGTATAGCTAAAGTTTTATGGATTTTGTTGACTTTTAAAAACAAAAAACTTTTGCTTCTGTTGATTTTTTTCTATCTTATTTTCTATTTTACGTATTTGTCTTTATTATTGTCTTCCTTTTGCCTACCTTGAATGGAGTTTGTCCTTTTTTTTTTAAGGCAGAAGTTTACATTATTGATTTGAGATATTCTTCTTAAATGTAGATTTTTTACAGTTACAAATTTTCCTCTCTCCACTGCTTTAGTTGTATCTTGCTTTAGTTGTATCACACACATTTCAGTATTTTTTTTTAATTTTCTTTTATCTCAGAGTATTTTCTAATTTTGCTTATAGTTTCTTTTTGGACCCATTGATCATTTAGGACTGCTTTGTTTTGTCCACAATAGCCAAACTATGGAAAGAACCTAGATGTCCATCAACAGATGAATGGATAAAGAAGATGTGCTATATATATACAATGGAATACTATGCAGCTATCAAAAGAAACGAAATCTTGCCATTTGCAACGACGAGGACAGAACTAGAGGGTATTATGTTGAGCGAAATAAGTCAATCAGAGAAAGACAATCATCATATGATTTCTCTGATATGAGGAACTTGAGGGTCAGGGCGGGGGGTTNGGAACTTGAGAGGCAGGGTAGGGAGGGAAAAATAATGAAACAAGATGGGATGGGGAAGGACACAAACCATAAGAGACTCCTAATCTCACAAAACAAACTGAGGGTTACTGGGGGGTGGGAGGGTAGGGATAGAGTGGATGGGTTATGGACATTGGGGAGGGTTTGTGGTTTGGTGAATGCTGTGAAAGGTGTAAGCCTGATGATTCACAGGCCTGTACCCCGGGGGCAAATAATAATAATGATAATGATAATGATAATGATAATAATAATAATAATAATAATAATAATAAAGGACTGCTTTGTTTAATTTCTACATATTTGTGAATTTCCTGAATTTCTTTGTGTTACTGACTTCTAATTTCATTCCATTTTAGTCAGGAAACATACTTTGTGTACTTTTAGTTCTTTTAAATTTATTGAGGTTTGTTTTAGGACCTTACATATGGTCTTTACTGGTGAATGTTCCATGGGCACTTAAAAGGAATGTGTATTGTATTGTTGCTTCTTCCTAGACCCAATGAATCAGAATATCTGGGAGTTGTAGGAATCTTTGTTTAACAATCCCTCCAGGTATTCTGATTCATATTCAGGTTTGAGAACCACTGATTCTGACTCAGTGATTATCTGCCTTGCTCATCTTTTTCTGAGATGTACTCAATCAGAAGATTCCCAGGTAGACTTTCTGAAATTCATCACTTTTTTCTGACTGTAGTGTCAAATGAGTTTTCAAACAGCATATTCCTAGTTCAATGGTGTTGGTGTAATTTGGATCCTTAAGCTTGAACTTTATTTGCCACTTAGCACTCTGTACCCCTGCTGGTCTAGGAGGCCTGTCAACTGGTTTCCTTGGTCAAGGTTCTGATGCAATGCTTTGTTCTTTTAAGCCCTTCCTTGCAGTCCTGGGATCTACTCCTTTTATTTCCACATAATAACTGGGCCTACCTCTGAATGGAATAATTACTTGGAATCTTGGCACTGGTCCCCTCTACTGTCTCTTGAATCACCACCTTCAGACTTTAATAAATTATTCCCATTGCCTGGGACCTCTGTTGGTCTAACCTGATTCATAATAATAGAAATTTGTTTTTGTCACTTATCCAAATCAATATCTATTGCACTGTGCCTCTCTTTTCAAAGCCCTTCAAACTGTTTATCTATGATCATGGTCTAGACTCAGCAGATGCCCTCCAAATCTTCATCCATATCCTCCTGCAGAGTCACTATCTGATCTTGGGTTCTCCTTATTATGACTCAACAAGAGAGGTCAAGTTTCAGCACCATCTTACTCTGTCAGATTGTATTTTAACAAGAAGTTCCCCAGTGGAAGTAAAGATGACATGGAGAATTTAGGGACACTAAGACACAGTGCAATCAGGTGATTTGCTCAATACCTTACAATGAGGGGACTGGAAGAACATACATAGGATATAGAAATTTGGAATTTGCCTCTTGTCTGGCCACCCATATGGTATTGACTTACTGAGTCTAACTTATTTTTTATTTTTTTTATCTTGGCCTTTCCACTTATAAACCCACAGTCCCCCATTAGGAGAAGCAATAGGATCATCAATAGGAGAACTCATTTTCTTAAGGAAGTACAGTACTCAGGCATATTTTTCTGAGAGAAAAATATGGAAAATTGTCCCTTAGTAGATTATTTTAGAATCCCATTTAATGAAAACCATAGCTTGGGCGCCTGGGTGGCTCAGTGGGTTAAAGCCTCTGCTTTCGGCTCGGGTCATGATCTCAGGGTCCTGGGATCGAGGCCCATGTCCGGCTCCCTGCTCGGCGGGGAGCCTGCTTCCCCCTCTCTCTCTGCCTGTCTCTCTGCCTCCTTGTGATCTCTCTCCCTCTGTGAAGTGAATAAATAAAATCTTTAAAAAAAAAACAAAAAACAAAAAACAAAAAAAACCAAATGAAAACCATAGCTTATTCTGTGGGCCTCTAACACACAGAGGATTTCATTACTTTTATGATGATCCTGGTTTAATTTGCCCTGTTCTCTAAATCCTTGTTTTCTAATTGCTAGTCAGGACAAAGAAGCATCTTTTCCATCATAACGAGAGATAAAACAGGATGGACAATAATAGAAGGTGGCTTTTGTGCTGAGCTAGCTTTTGCCTGTGACCCATGATGAATGACAGGTGAAATTTCATGATGAAAACTGGGTTGAATGCCCCAAGCTCAGTTATCCTTCTGAATACCTATAATTATAGAACTTTAGGTACTTAATGTTATGGGAAGTGGTCAGTTTACAAAACTCAATTCAAGCACATTTAAAAAATAATTCAATAGTTTTAAGAAATGATTTCACAATTATTCAAAATAATTCACTATTTCATTTCATGTTGACATTATAGATTACTAATTTTTCAATCTAATAACAAAATATCTTGAAATTTGAGATTTGAGAGATTCCAAAAAGGCTGATTGACAGCATTCTTCCTATTAGGCTAGGTGTTTACTATCCCCATTATCAGAGATATACTTGCTCTATATATATCCAAACATTAGAAAATATTATAACATAATTTTTTCTTTGAAATGAAAGAAACTTCCAAAATCTAATTAAATTTAGTTCCAAGACTGTTTTCTGGCATTTTAGCTATTATAATTAACACATTTATTTGAATAACCATTAAAGATAGACATAAAATCACAGAAATGCAGTGAGACTGAAAGATGGGATTTAGGTGGTAGTGAAACACTAGGAAGCAGTAGAGGTAGAATTACAGAATGAATTTTTGGAGATTTAAAGTGGTTATTACTCTATATAACTTCAGATATTTTTAACCTAATTCCAAGTTCTGAACGCAGAGACCCAGAATCTTCTGATGGAGCTTAACTAAACTAAATTTCAATTAAAGATGCTTTGGTGAGGGACACCTGGGTGGCTCAGTTGGTTAAGCATCTGCTTTCAGTTCAGGTCATGATCCTAGGGTCCTGGGATCAAGTGCCTTGTCAGGCTTCCTGCTCAGTGGGGAGTCTGCTTCTCTCTCTCTCTCTCTCTCTCTCTCTCTCTCTCTGCCACTCCGCCCCGCTCATGCCCTCTCTCAAATAAATTAATAAGATCTTAAAAAAAAAGATGCTTTGATGAAGGCAGTTCTGCCCCTCTCTCCTTTCTGAAATCAACATCAAAATATTATTATTGTTATTATTTTTGTCACTGCCATTGTCATTATTATTAAACAACATTTACAAAGAAATTATAAGACAGGAAAATTCCTGACAACAATCTATGACAGAAGAGTTGAATGCAAGGGAAGATGCAAGGAAAAGGAAATCTACCTGAGGTATAAAGCAAGGAGCTGACAAACGGCTCTAACAAACACATTTACCCAAAGGTAGTGCCTACAAACAGAAAGACCAGAGACGCCTCCACTGTAAGGAGCAGCAGGGTTTGGGTACATCCGGAGCCACTTTTATTTGAGTGAAGTGGCAGAGAAGGTATGTGGAAATGAAAGGACACACCATACAGAAACAAATTACCAGTGCTCGCTTCGGCAGCACATATACTAAAACAGAAACAAATTACCAGCCACCAGCACCTGCAGTAAACAGGCAATTGTATAACAAGATGGAGGGAAAGAGTGGGTAACCAAGAGCTTAAAAATGATATTGAAAAAGCTTATTTCCTAAGGCACTCTCCCTCCCTCTCATACCCACGAAGAATTATAATTTAAAGTGGTTATGAGTACTCAATGTCCCGAGGCACTGGACAAGTAAATACAAATATTTCATCAAAGAATTTACACAGAGAGATTTCCAACACTTACTAGTTTTCTCTCTCTCTTTTTCTCACACACACCATCATAAAATACCGGCAGGAACAAGATGTATGAGAGAGAAAGAAAAAAAACAAACCAAAACTGCAGAATCAAATCCATAAGGAAGGCAGATACTGATTTACCAAATGTAAAATAATAATTCAAAGTATTTCTATTTAAAGAAATAAAAAAATCCAATTTGAAACACTTAAAAAGTAAGATCTTATGTAAAGTAACTAGAAAAATTTGAAAATAAAGCAAATAGAACTTCAAGAAATATCTGGACTTTTCAAAGTACACTTGTGGAATACAAGAAAATATAATCTAGACTTAAGTCAGCTAAACTGCAGACCACAAATATTATCTTTCCCTGCTTATAGCCTGGCTCTTATGACTCTGTTTCTCTCATGGACTGTTCTGTAGCATATAAATAATAATTCATAGAGACAAATAGGAATGCAAGGAAGTTTTAATATTAGAAATCTATTAATATAATTTAACATGTTATTAATGGCTGGAGAAAAGAAAGATGTTTTCTAATTAACTGCTAAAAGGAGATTTAATATGTTTTAATATCTATTTTGATAAAAACAGTAAACTAGGAAGTAGAATGGTTCTTCTTCAACTTGATTGAAAATCTAAATATAAATCATGGAGCCAGGTCAATATGGAACCATGAAACAGCAGGGGCCTTTCTCATTAAAATCAGGAACAACAACAGCAGAGGGTAGCTGCTCCTGTTTTTCTGTTCAAGGAATCTCTTGGTCTAGTTTTCCTCCACAGGCCTACCCTGAAGCTCAACATGCATTTACTAATTGTTTATCTTCTATTTTGAATATTTGTGAGAATAGCAAATTTGTTCAGTTAAATGTTTCTTGCAAGTCAGTTATACTGAGGAGCTGGTTAAACTTCTCAGAAAGATAAGTTTCACATTATAAATGAGACGTAAAATTTTACAAGCTCTTATGAGAAGTTTTGGTCTAAGAATTGTGCTCTCCTACATTTAATGTTATTACTAAAAGAGAAAGAGATGGAGAGAAGAGAGAGACGAAAAGAGATGGGGGAGGGAGAGAGAGAAAAAAAGAGGGAAGGAGGGAAAGAGAGAAGAATAGAGGGAAGGAGGGAAAGAGAAAGAGAGACTGACAGAGACAGACAGACTCGTCCAATAAACCTAAGGTAAAAATTTGATTTTATCCTAGATGCAAGCAAACAAGTTAGCCTGCCAGTTTCATGAATCTGAGGGAAAACTGTAGGCTCCTGGGTCAGAGATGAAGGATAGTTTTTTACTCACAGTAATAGCGGTAGCCAGAATATTGGTATTTTTGCAACCTTTTTCTGAGCCCCAATTCCCATAGAAAGGTGCAGAGAGAGCCAGATGACATCCATGCATTCAATGCCTTGCCTTATGGAAGAGGAACCCTGAGCTTAGTGAATCTGAATCTTTTATAATGGACAGACTTGCTTGCCCTTATATTCAGGAGATGTTGTCTTTATTATACTGAACAGTAAATATGCCTGTGCTGTGCTCTGGAGGGAGATACTATTTCCATCTTAGTGATAAGTGGACAAAACTTTATTGAGTCAACAGTTTTCAACAAATAAAAATTCCAATCATTTCACATATGTCAGTACTTTCCAGATATTTGTGCGTATGTATGTGTGTATTTCATATAATCCCCATTAAAATACTGCACATCTCTGTATATCTGACTCAAACCAAGTAAATGAGAAGTACAAAATGAATTTTGGTTATAATAAACATAAACTCAAAATTCAGTTTCACCTAAAGGCTCAAATCTAGTGAGTGCAAAGATATATTCATACTCTAATACCAAATATACGGTTGTGGAACCACTGTTATAATGATTCTGTGCAACCTTGATAATCTAAAGCTAGAATAACTCTGACTTAAACAATGTGTACATCTAGAAGTCCTGCCAAGTTGACTATGATACTTGACTGTAGCAATGGTAGTTCTGTAGCATTCATTCTGCTTCCTATTCGCCAGAGACAAAATGAATCAGTAGCATTATTCTTTCTTGTCTTTTCCAGATGAGTCCTTGGAACCTTATGTTCTAGTTAGCTACTACCAGTTGATTGGACATAAAGTGAAAATTGAATATACCTCATACTAAATGAGGTCCAGTGCTAATGTCACTCCCAAAGTAGATGAGTCTATAATATTAGTTCACCAGGTTCTAGAATATTAGGTAATTATTGTTGAACTTTGATTGTCTACCAGGATGTTCTAACTGTTAATACCCCAATGAGCTTATGAATGGGTACTTCACAATACTCATTTCACAGCTGAAGAAACTTAGATACCATGATGTTAATTTGTCAAAGACCACAAGGCTAGGAAATGAATGAATCAAAATTCTGACACTGAAACCTTGTGCCAGAGTCCCACTAACCCATTACAAAATGTAAAAGTTACTAAAATGATCCTCAGGTTGGTTTCAGAAGAACTACACTGTCAGCTATCACATTTTTCATTTAATCTTTCATCTGACAACCCAGCACCATAGTGACATTTTACAAAGCCAGTATCCTAATATCAGGGAGGCAGCAGGAGACTCCAAGAGCCCTTATCCCATTGATTCATTCATTGGGTTGTTGGCCAGATGGTAGGGTGCTCAACTGTCCTACTTTGCCTGGGACTGAGGGGTTTCCAGGACAGAAAATTTTCAGTGGTAAAACTTGGATAGTACAGAGCAAAACAGAACACTTGGTCACACTAGTGGGACTTTACTCTTTAATATGTAATCCACAAAGCAAGAGGTTCCAGATGGATTACTGTAGTCATCAGGTCACCTGGATTCATTTTATTTGCCAAGAATCATCTTGTTTGCCTTCTCCAAGTCAAGGATTACATTCAGAATGCAGATCCCTGGTAGTTCTGTGTTTTTCAAAGTTGTGTGCTTCTCAAACTTCAGTGTGTATCAGATTCATCTGGAAGTTGTGTTAAACTATTGACTCTAGTGGGGGGAAAATAAACATAGACCTTAGGGACCCACCCCAGAAATTCTGAATTAGTAGATCTGAGGTGGGGCCCAAGATTCTGCATTTCTAATGAGCTCTGGTAATGCTGCTGGTGATTCAAGGAACTATAATTTTAGAGTACTTATTGATCATCACACCAATTAACAGGAAGGGAAAAGGGACATGATCATTTATGAGTGTAGCTCTATTTGAACCACCATAATTTGCCACCCTCTGATTCATCCCTAGTGAAATTATTTATCACACTTGGAAACTGATAACTTCTGCCCAGATCTTGATGTTCATTAGAATTACCATACTCACTAGGGCATCTAAAATCTTTATTTCTCATCTCTAAACATAAAACAACTCTGTCAATAACAATTTTTGCCCTTACATGATAAAAACAGTGAGTGTGACTCTTTCATTGGTGATAAGCATTCATTCAGTCTGCTCTTCCTGAGTCCTAATGCCATAGTAGTGTCCTTCCTAATGAATGTAAGAAACACATTTTCCTTTTCTCACCTAAGGGAAATGAGATTGAAACTCATGGCTCAGGGTTAATTCAATGCAGTGTTGCTATTTTACAGAATTCTGAGCAGAATTGCTCACCGAGAACAATGACTGTCACAGTTCTCATGAATATTAGAGTATTATCTGCACTCCCTTATAGTATTGGGTTAGCTTTAACACTTTAACTGATTCTCAGCTATTTTTTGTAAAACACAGCACACATGACAAAAAACTGCCGTAAAGGGAGAGTTGGTGCCTATAGGAGAAGATGATCACTTTTTTGCCAGGTGACTTGAACGTACTATCAAGAGTATAGTACTTCATTCTCTTGAATGCCAAGTGGCTTATATGTGTCCTCAGAGTGAGCGTAACAACTGCTATGACAATAGTGTAAATACAAAAATTTCATAATATTTGCCCTCCTATTAGATTTTTGCATTTAGCTTTGAGGAAAATCTTCATGCTCGGCAGTTGACAAATTCCCCTTTCTCTGTGATCCCCTGATCTGCATCATACCCCCTGCATATGTCCCCCAGCTAGCTGAGTCTGCATGCGGTGCCACTGACTACAGTCAGTCCCAGTCCCCTCAGCGGCAGATAACTTTTCCATCCTCTCAAATTCAGTAGCACTTTCCACTTCCTGCCTTATAATAATAAATTAATAAACAAAAATTAACAATGATACCTGAAGAACAATCAGATGTTGAATGTATGCCAAACATTATTCACAGGCATAATGCATCTTTGCTTTTTTCATAGTACCTTGGGTAGAGACATCTGAGCCTATTTTGAATGAGAGCATTAATGAAACCCAAGAGAGTTGATGGACAGACAAATATCAGGATAAAAAGATTAACATACAAAACTCAGTAACTTTCATATACATGGATAAGAACCAGCTAGTAGATAGGCATAGAAGGCCTCATTCACAACAGACAGCTAAAAAGTTAAGGGGCACCTGGCTTGCTCAGTTGGTTAAATGTCTGCTCAAGTTAAGATCCTAGGGTCCTGGGATCAAGCCCCGCATCTGGCTCCTTGCTCAGCAGGGAGTCTGTTTCTCTTTCTCTCTCTGTCTGCTGCTCCCCTTGCTTGTGCTCTCCCCAGTGCCCCCTCTGTCAAATGAATACACTCTTTTTAAAAAAAGTTAAAATATCTAGGCATAAATGAATGAAAAATGTTGAAAATTTATGTGAGAAAAGTGAAAAGACATCCTTTAATGGGAACTCTCAACATCATATAGATCTCACTTAAACAAATTTATAAAATTAACATAAAAAGAGCAACGACTTTTTCTGGACGGGTTGACAAAATGAAGATAATGTTTATATTAAACAATAAACAATAATAACCAGAAACATGCTACAACAAATGTACAGTGTAGGGATCTTGGGCATAGATATTAAAGCACATTATAAACCATGTATAATTAATAGTCTGATTTGAAAGATGGATGGAAAAACAAAAGGAACAAGGGCACCTGGCTGGCTTAGTTGGTAAAGCATGCAACTCTTGACCTCAGGGTCATGAGTTCAAGCCCCACATTGAACATGGAGCCTACTTAAAATAAAAAATAAAAGTAAACAAAATTAGAAAAACAAAAGGAGCATAATAGAACATTCAGAAATAGACCCAGATAGATATGAAATAGAAAATATGAAAAAGATTGTGATTTAAATCAGTTGGGAGGAGATTAAGTTTTTGAAAAAGGGTATCGAAGAGTGCCTGCATGGCTCAGTCAGTTAAGCATATGCTTTCCACTCAGGTAGTGATCCCAGGGTCCTGGGATAGCATATGGTGTGGGGCTCTTTATCCCTGCCCAGCAGGGAGTCTGCTTCTCCCTTTCTCTCTGCCTCTCCCTCCACACTTGCTCTTGCGCGCGCTCTCTCTCTCAAATAAAATCTTTAAAAGAATAAAAATTAAAAATGGTATTGAATCACTTCTCGGCCTTTTGGCTAAGATCAAGTGTAAAAATGGTATTGAGAAAACTGGCTAGCCATTAAAATAAGATAAAATTCAGTTCATCTGCCATACCATAATCTGCAGCAAATGCCATGTAATTCAGAATCTGAGCATAAAAAGTGGAATCCACTGTAACTCAATGGTGGGAAAACCTAATTATGACAAAATCCAGAAGTAATACACAAAATATGATAAATTTAACTATAGTTTTAAAATTTATAATATTGACTATCATAAGAAAAAAACCACCTTATGAGAAGTAAATGAAAATGACATACTGTGAAAGAATACAGTTTATGCCATGACCAAGAGCTAATCAATCACCAGCCTACAAAAGCACTGTCCACTGAAAAGCTTAGAAGACAGACTATAGCAGCATGCACACCCAGTGCCCTGATGGGAGTTCCTTAATCTCATTCGCTACTGAAAGCACCAAGGTCCTGGGAGAGATGATGATTCTGGCGTTAGGGCAGGAAATAACACAAAGTCAGGCTGGGTCCTGTTGTGTCGGAAAACAAGAGATTAGAAACTATGTATGGCATATTGAAGGGATATAGATGCCAATGAGAAGATGACCACATTAATTTTATTAAAAAATTAATAAAAAATAAGAAGATGACTAAAAGTGGGACAGTTGGAACACCAAAATGAATATTGAAAGCGATTTATTGAAACACATAGAAAAGTATGTATATATTTTTTAAATACTCAAAAAAGAGAAAGAGAAAGCCACCGTTTCCACATTCACATTCTTCTTTATCCCCCCACACTCCCAGCAGAAGCAAGCAACGTATTATATACTACTGTAGGTCCTTGGTACAATCCTTTACTCAGAAAATAGCAATTAGAAAAGCATTTACCCTGATGTTCCTGTATAAGCTGTGTTCATGGTAACCAAACATTCCTGGTTGATAAGGAAATAGTATTTATATGAGAAATCCAGCTGTTGAAATATGGGAAGAAAAGATGGAATTGGAAAGATCTCCATTTTCAATGCCTGTTGAAATAATTGATCAGGAATGATTATCACTGTTGGATGAAAGGTTGATGTAGATGTTTACAGTGGACGGGTCAGATTCACCTGAACCTAATGATAGTGATTCCACTTAGCATCACTAGACGGCACAACTCATGAGTGTGCTTTCTGGTGGGCTTTGTATTGGTGAAGCACACTGCACCAGCAAAGGATGGTTTGAAAAAAGAAATCTAATCTAATCATACCTGGGCGCCTGGGTGGCTCAGTGGGTTAAAGCCTCTGCCTTCGGCTCAGGTCATGATCTCAGGGTCCTGGGATCAAGCCCCACATCGGGCTCCCTGCTTGGCAGGGAGCCTGCTTCTTCTTCTCTGCCCGCCTCTCTGCATACTTGTAATCTCTCTCTGTCAAATTAAGAAATAAAATATTTAAATCTAATCATACCTCAAATATACAGGAAATACAGGAGACAGAGAAACAAGTTAGATACTCATAAGGAAGCAAACAGTTCTGGATGTGGTACAATCTACAGGGCAGCGGCCCAGTGTCTATAAGCCAATGGTGTATAGACAAAATAGAAGATTAGAAAGTACTGCTCTAGGTTGAGAGAGAATAGCAACCAGAATAAATGTGTGGACCTATGGACTCTGAATGGATCCTGATTTAGTTGCATAGACTGCAAAATGACATTTTGAGACTATGAGGAATAAGTGATTGTGAGCTAGGTACTAGATAATACTAAGAAATTGCTGGTAATTTTGTTAGGTTTAGTAATTGCACAGTGGTGATGTTTAAAAAAAAAGTTCACAATTCTTAGGGAAATATGGTAAAATATGTAGAAGAGGAATGCAAGATAAATAAAAATGGGTTAAAAACCTTTTTTATGATAAATACAATAAATGTACCAAACTCTTAATAAATTTTGAATCTGGATAATGGATTATATGAAACTTCATTGTGCTACCCAGTCTAATTTTGTGTATGTTTAAAATATTTTTTAAATAAATGTATATTTAAAAAACCTTCGAAGTATATTAAGGCCATTGATAAAATTAAAGGCTGTATGGATGGCTGATGGGAACCTCAGAATGGCTCATGGCATTACCTTCTAGGGGGATTATTTTGAAAGCTGTTCCCAGCCAGCTGTCCATCCCCTCACCATTCCCACACTTGAGGGAGAGCGTGAGATCTGTTGCCTCAGCAGAGCCTCCTCATTTGACTATTTGTGTTGGAGTTGGGAACAAACTCTTATCAAGTATAAAGTATGTGACAGTTGAAGGAAGGTGACATTCTGTCTCACTAGAGAAGTGTTTATCTGAGTCCAGGGCTGGTGAGTTGCAGGGACTGTAAGAAAGAAAGCATAGCATGAGACCTATCCAGGTCTGTAGAGTAAGAGGTGGAGTGTGGATAATCAATAAACAAAACAAAACTGAGGCTTATCATTGTGAGATAGGTCAAGGCCACAAGTGGAAAGCAGTTAATTATAATCTGAGAAAAAATGTGTCCTCAGAATAACACCAGTGTCTTCACAGCGAATGCTATTTTGGATCAGGGTAGGGAGATTCAAGAGGTACTCCAGGGGCAGTCATTGGCCCAGAAATAGAAAAGAGAAATTGTACAGATTGATGTGGCGCTAAATACAGTTGATAGACCAAATGTGGAAAGAGCTCATGGGATATAACTGCAAGGTGATATGACTGTACTTTTTATAATCAAACATACAGGGTTGATACAGGTATGTGCAGCCTGCCCTACAAAACAGGTTTGCTTGGAGCCTCTGTGCCCATTACTAAAAAGTTATCACTGCTTAAGACTTTTTTTTTAAAAATTCAGCACTCATTTACCTGCAACAGAGGATATCTGGGAATACTTTAAGGCTATTATTTTTATCATCATCATCATCATCACCACTATAATTTTTGTTTGTTTGAAATAAATTTTGTTGAGGATAAACTACATATAATTATAAATGTACGGATTTTAAGATTGATGACAAATGTGACCACCACCTCAGTAAAAATATGGAACACTTTCATTATGTTCCAAAGCTTTCCTCATGTCCTTTGGCATTTGGTTTACCTTCCCCCCATAACCACTGATCTGTTCTCTGTCATCATGGATCATAGGCAACAATGAATTTCCTCTTTGAGAGCTTAATAGAAACAGAATAATTTTGCATAAAGTCTTACGTGAAACTTTTCACTCTTCATATATTTTAGATTTGATCTTGTGGCATATATCAGTAGTTGGTTCATTTCTGTGCCATTTTCAATACTTTATAAATCTATATGCTATTATTTTGTTTCTTAAGTTTTAAATAAATGCTACATTTTTACAACTTTTTGAGGTATCTAATTTGTTCATTTGAATTGGTATATATAACATTACATTGTAGGAATAGGCCACAATTGTTTATTATTATAATTTCTGATACTATTATCATTATTTTAAAATATGAGACATTATTTTAAGGCTACTTTTTTGCATCATCAATATCATTAAGCATATCTATATGTGCAATATTCAATATGATAATAGATGGCCAATTATTAGTTATCTATAAGTTGATATGCAAACTACAAAACTAATAAATAAAAATATTGGGGGTTGATGGGTGCTTGGATGGCTCAGTTGTTAAGTGTCTGCCTCAGCTCAGGTCATGAGTCCAGGGTCCTGGGATCGAGCCCCACATCGGGCTCCCTGCTCTGCAGGAAAGCCTGCTTCTCCCTCTCCCACTCCCCCTGCTGGTGTTCCCTCTCTTGCTGTGTCTCTCTCTGTCAAATAAATAAATAAAATCTTTAAAAAAAAATTAGGGTTGAACAGATTTGTTCATTAAAGTTCTAAGTATTAATTGATGTACACTTTTTTAAAGTTTCCATTTTAATTCTGGTATAATACTTACAACTTTGGTGAGCGAATCTGTTCAGAGTCCAGGTCTTTTGCCACTTTGGTTAGATTTATTCCTAGATATTTTATTGTTTTGGGTGCAGTTGTAAACAGGATTGTTTTCTGAATTTCACTTCCTGATGCTTCATTATTAGTGCAGCAACATATTTCTGTACATTGACTTTGTATCATGTAACTTTACTGAATTCCTTCAGTTCTAGTAGTTTTTTTGTAGAGTCTTTAGGATTTTTTATATATAGTATCATGTCATCTGCAAACAGAGTTTTACTTCTTTCTTACCAACTTGGATGCTTTTATTTCTTTATGTTGTCTAATTGCTGTGGCTAGGACTTCCAGTACTCTGTTGAATAAAAGTGGTAGAGTGGATATCCTTGTCTTGTTTGTGACCTTCGGAGGAAAGCTCTGTTTATTACCATTGAGTATGATGTTGGCTGTGGGTTTTTCATACAAGGTCTTCATTTAGTTTAGATATATGGTCCCTCTATAGGATCTATAAAATTCCTTTGCAGAGAGTTTTTTTTTTAATCATGAACAGATGCTGTACTTTGTCGAATGCTTTTTCTGCATCTACTGAAATGATCATAAAGTTTTAAATCTCTTTTATTGATGTGATGTATCCTGTTGATTGTTTTGTGAATATTCAGCCACCCTTCCATCCCAGGAATAATTCCAATTGATCATAGTGAATATTTTTTTAATGTATTATTGGGTTAGTTTGGTAATATTTTATTGGTGTTTTTTGCATCTATTATTTGGTTTTGGTATCAGTTAATACTGGCCTCATTGCATGAATTTGGGAGTTTTCCTTCTATTTTTGGGAATAGTTTGAGAAGAATAAGTATTAACTCTTCTTTAAAGGTTTGATAGAATTCACCTGTGAAGCCATCCAGTCCTGGGCTTTTGTTTCTTGGAAGTTTTTACATTAAGATTCAATTTCATTGCTGGTAATTGATCTTTTCAAATTTTCTATTTCTTCCTGTTGCAGCTTTGCTAGTTTATTGTGCTTCTAAGTATTTATCCATTTCTTCCTGATTGTCCAATTTATTGGCATATAGGTTTTCATAATATTATCATGATTGTATTTCTGTGATGCTGGTTGTTATTTCTCCTCTCTCATTTGTGATTTTATTTGAGTTCTTTCCCTTTTTTTTTCTTGATAAGCCTGGCTGGAGGTTTATCAATTTCATTGCTTTTTTTTTTGTTCAAAAAACTATCTCCTGGTTTCATTGATGTGTTTGGGGTTTTTTGTTTGTTGGTTTGTTTGTTTTAGTTCCAGTATCATTTGTGCTCTAATCTTTATTTCCTCCATGGGCCTTAGGTTTTGTTTGCTGTTCTTTTTCTAGCTCCTTTAGGTATAAGGTTAGGTTGTTCACTTGAGATGGTAATTGTTTCTTCAGGTAACGTATATTGCTATAAACTTTCCTCTTAGAACCATTTTTGCTGTATCCCAAAGGTTTTGGACTGTTACGTTTTCACTTTCATTTGTTTCCTTGTACTTTTTAATTTCTTTTTTAATTTCCTGGTTGACCCATCCATTGTTCGGTAGCATGTTATGTAACCTCCGTGTACTTGTGGTCGTTCCAGACTTTTTCTTGTGGTTGATTTCTAGGTTCATAGCATTGTGGTCAGAAAATATGCATGATATGACTTTGATCTTCTTGAATTTGTTGAGGCTCATTTTGTGCACTAATATGTGATCTGTTCTGGAGAATGTACCATGTGCATTTAAAAAGAATGTGTATTCTGCTATTTTAGGATGGAATGTTCTGAATATGTCTGTTAAATCCATCTGTTTCAGTTTATCATTCAAAGTCATTGTCCTTGTTTGATTTTCTGTTTAGATGATGTGTCCATTGATGTAAGTGGGGAGGTGTAAAAATCCCCTACTATTATAGTATTGCTACCAATTATTTCCTTTATATTTGTTATAAATATAATAAATACAAACTGTTGTTTGTATTTGGGTTCTTTCATGTGGGGTCCATAAATATTTACAATAATTATATCCTCTTGTTGGATTGTCCCTTGTATTATTATATAGTGTCCTTCTTTGTCTCTTTTCACAGATTTTGTGTTAGTCTATTTTATCCAATATAAGAATTGCTACTCTGGCTTTCTTTTGACATCCATCTGAATGCTAGATATTTCTCCACTCCCTCACTTTCAACCTGCAGATATCTTTAGATCATGAGTCTCTTATAGGCAATGCATAGCTGGGTCTTCTTTTGTTTTGCTTTATCCATTCTGTCATTCTGTGCTTTTATTGGAGTGTTTATATTTATATTTATGCAATAAATATAAATATTATAGAAATATAAATTATATTTATATAGTCTATATATATTCTAAATATATTTATATTATAGTCTATTTATATTATATATAGAATGTTTAGTAATTATTGATATATTTATTATCATTGTATTATTTGTTTTATGGCTGTTTCTGAAGATTTTTTCTGATCCTTTCTTGTCTTTATCTCATGTTTTGTTGATTTTAATGATATATTGGATTTATTTTTATTCTTTGTATATTCATTGTGCTTTTTTGATACATGGTTATCATTTGGTTTGTATATAATGTCTTTTGCATATAGCAGCCTGTATTAAGTTGATGGCAGTTTAAGTTTAAACTCTTTCTTTACTCCTCTTTTCCCCACGGTTTAGCTTTATGTTTTCATATTTTACATCCTTTTCTTTTATGAGTTCCATGACTGATTGTTTACAGAAACATTCATTTTTACTACTTCTGTGTTTTATATCTTTATACTGTCACTTTTGGTCTCTCCTTTCCACTCAAAAACTCATCTTTAATATTTCTTGTGGGACTAGTTTAGTGGTCATGAACACCGTTAGTTTTTGTTCATCTGGGAAGCTCTTTATCTCTCCTCCATTCTGAATGATAGTCTTGCTATATAGAGTATCCTTGCCTGCAGATTTTCCCCAATCAGCACTTTGAATATATCATGCTATTCCTTTCTGGTTTAGAAAGTTTCTGCTGAAAAATCCCCTGATGGCCTTATGGATTTTCCTTTGTAAGTTACTGTCTTCTTCTGTCTTGCTACTTTTTTTTTTTAAGATTTTATTTATTTATTTGACACAGAGAGAGAGATCAGATCACAAGTAGGCAGAGAGGCAGGCAGAGAGAGAGGATGAAGCAGGCTCCCCGCTGAGCAGGGAGCCTGATGTGGGCCTCGATCCCAGGACCCTGAGATCATGACCTGAGCCGAAGGCAGAGGCTTTAACCCACTGAGCCACCCAGGTGCCCTGTCTTGCTACTTTTAAAATTGTTTCTTTATCACTGTATTTGGCCAATTTAATTAAAATTCTTTTGTTGATTTTGGTGGGAGTTCTCTGTGCCTCCTGGATCTGGATATCTGTTTTCTTCCCTAGATTGGAGATATTTTCAACTATTATTTCTTCAATTAAATTTTCTGCCACCTTTTCTCTCTCTTCTTCTGGGACTCCTGTAATACTAATGTTATTACATTTGATGCAGTCACTGAGTTCCCTAAATCTCCTCTCTTTTGCATAATTAATTTTTCTCTTTTTTGTTCAGCTTGATTACTTTTCATTATTTTGTCATTCTCTTTTCATTACTCTTTCACTCTGGGTCATTTTTGGTTCCTCTGCTTCTTCCAGTCTACTGTTCATTCCAATGACTGTGTCTCTCATTTCATTTATTGAGCTCTTTATCTCTGCTGTGTCATTCCTTATATCTGTGTTAAGGGTCTCATTCATGCCTTCTACCCCTTTCTCAACTTCAGTGAGTAGCCTTATGATCACTGGTTTAAATTCCCTATCATGCATGTTACTCGTATCTATTTCTCTTAGATTTCTGGCCATGGTCTTGTCCTGTTCTTTGATTTGGAATAAATTTCTCTGTCTCCTCTTTTTTTTTTTTTTTTTTTTTTTTTTTTTTTGCTTCTCTGTGTTTGTTTCTTGTGTTTGGAAAGTGAGCTATGTCTCCTGCTCTTGAAATCAGTGACTTTATGAAGAATTGGTCCTGGAGTGTAGTGCTGTGTCCTCTGCTCACCAGAACCCAGCACTTCAAGAGGGTATCCTATGTTTTTTCCTTATCCCCTGATCTTGTGTCTGAATCACTTTTCCTTTGAGTGTAGTTGTCTGCATTGACTCTCTGCCTGGTATGGGATGTGCTTGCTCTCTGTGGTGTTAGCAGGACCCAGGCAAGCCAGCTCTGAGGGGGCGTGCCTTCTAGGGAGCTTGGGGGTGGGGTGGTGGTGTTATCAAAATTTTTGCCACTAAATAAACAGGCCATTGGTCCTATGTGGGATCCGCTGAAGACTGTGGAAACTGGGAACTGCTGGCCAGCAGCACCTGGTGGCTTGGTGTTTGTGGATGGGTGTTGCATAGCAGCTATGCACGTGGTGGCTAGGTAGCGTGCACATGTGGCTTTAACAGAATTTTCCCTGAGCTCAGGGCCAAGGCTAGCAGGCTCAGAGTGGGCGAGTCCTTAGAAGAACTCATAGGCCTGGTGTACTGCTAGAAGGTTAGGTAGAAAGTGTGTATCCTAACCTCCTACAGAAGGCCCTGTGTTTAAACTGGGTGTTGTGGGAGGAAAATGGCCCCTGCCAGTTTCATTGTTTTTTGAGAAGTCCCCCAACATGCTCTGAAAACAGTATGGACAGATATGGCTCCTGTTTTCCCTGGCATTATAGAGACACATTTTTATGTTACTTTTCCATGCCAGTTGCTGTCTCTTTAAGGGCAGTGACCCAGCTATCACTAGCCTTCCCTGCTTACCCTGTGCTGAGTCAGCTGACTTTTAAAGCTCCAGGCTCTAGATCCCACTGGTTTTACAGACTCACAGAATTCAGCCCCTCTGGTTTTTAAAACCAGACATTATGGGTGCATTAGTCTTCCCTGGATGAGCTCCCTGGTATGAGGGCCCATTTCTCTGCCATCTCTGTGCATGCAGCTCTCTCCTTCCTGTAGGCAGCTTCCCTCCACCTTTGTAAACTTCTTAACCTTTCAGGTGCAGCTTCTTTATTTAATTGTTGAGTTTGTTCTGCCAATATTTACATCACTATCTGGTTTATTGACTTGGACATAGTTGAATCCTAGTTGTAAATAAGGGATGGGGTAAGCTCAGTGTCCTCCTACTCTCCTACTTCCCAAACTCCTCATAAACATTCTTCATAAGTTTAACATGTGAAACTCCTTCAAACATCTTACAAACAAAAATACTCTGGATATGTATTCTAAAACAGTGACAAGTCTAAACATGGGTCTTAAATTTTTACTGTCTCTGTAATTTTATCTTATTTTTTTCTTTTGATAAAATTTTATACCTAACTAAAATGTCAAGACACTCTTTTCAACTAGCTTGGTAATTTTTTCCCCCCAAAGTAATTTTTCCTAAGTTGAATGTTTCTTATAGTGGCCAGATAGATAGATAGCACTACAGAATAAATTTTCTCCTCTTTTTTGACCAAATTGACCTTGGATAACTTTTCATTTCTGTTCCTTTGGAAATCTGATAAAGGTGAAATTTCAGTTCTGGTCTGAATCAATCTTGTTTTGATAAAAACAACTCCTGATTCATAAATTGCATTTAGAGTGAAAGACTATTAATAATTAGTGGGAAGCTGTAGTTTTAGTTGAATCTTACAGGTTTAATTGCTCAGCTGACCTGATGACTTCCAGAAGGATCCTTGAATAAAATCTGATCATTCCTCTATATTTCCAATATGCTACTCAGTTCTTCAGCTGTGCTTTTCCTTACCCCTGTCTTTTATTCCTACCTAACTTCCACTGCAGTGGAAGAAGTGGGGCGAGATCTAGTAAATGTGTTCAGAAATTCTCATCACTTCCTTATATTTTGCCAATGTCCTCTTCATGCCAGGCTCAGAGACATCTAATATTGCAGGTTTCTGAGGCTTTTTGTACCACAAGGATTATATCATTTTGATTTCTTTGTTTTACCAGACAACAAAGAATTCAGCTTTCTTGGATCTCCTAATTTAGTTACTTCTTAAAATTGTATAGCTCCTATCTCCTCTGCTGTTCTCCCCCATTCTTACAGGTATGTCTTTTATGTTAAATCAGTTTTTGTACTTTCTGTAGGCTTTTTGAGGAAAGCAGGGTTAGATGGCTATATTAAGTCCTCCATGGTGTGCTGAGAATCAATCACCTTTATTTATAAATTCAATTACATTATATACTGTGGTTATTTGTTTTATTAATTAGATTTGTTTCTGAATGGATTTGAGTTGTTAACTAAATACCAAATCTATTTTAGTTTCCACCATTAAAGATATTCAAATACATGAATTAAGTATACTATTGGAATGTCCCAAGTCTTTGATGAATGTTCAGTGCATAGCAAAACCATGGGGAAGACCTCTTAAGATACCAGATAGGAAGGGGGAAATTGTCATATAGGTACATCTGTTCATATAATTAGTCTTGTTACTCTATATTTATAATTGCATTAAATTAGACATTAGAGATGCAAGAAAAGGTATCATGAGCTTTGAATTAGCACAGAAAGGCTTAATCAAGAAAGTGAGTTTTGAATTTCTAGGAAAATTTATAGAAAGTGTTTAAAATGCTATTAGAAATAATTTGAATAAACCAATAGTTTATGTAGATTCATACATAATGGAAATTTCTGTGCAGTCTCTCCCTATTTGTTTTTGCACTCCCTATTGTATATAAGAAATGTAGGTACAGGTGCCCCATCTCTGTTTCCCATCTGTGTGATACTTCAGTGCCATCTTCATACATGGGAGCATTAAAGCAGTGAAAGTTGCTTCCTGCTGATTCAGTTTAATTCCCCATCGTAAGATCTACAAATATGAACAACATTGCAGTCTAGACATTTCTCTGTATGTATGTATACATTCTGCTAAATGCACATATTCCCTAAAGTTTTCTCCAGGTACTCTTCAAGCACATGGTTACCATCCCACATTGAAAATCAGACACCCCACTGAGGCATAGTAACAAGATGACATCTCTGAACTGATTTGAGAAGTCTTCCACTCTCAGTTTTACTCAAGCTAAGTGCTGTCAATGAAATAAAAGTACGATCACATTTGTTCTTCTGTAGAAAATGGAAAATAATTTTTTTCTAAGGGATTAAGTTGAAAATATTCACTAGAAGCAAATATTTTAGCAATTCTATCAAACGATGTATTTCAGAACTCCAGTATGTTTACCATTTAATAGGTTGTTTAGAAAGGTGTAATAGTTTGTGAGTAGTACATAGGGAACCTATCAGCAAGATATGTTATCTCAGAGCAAGAATGTATTTAAAAAAAGATGAAGTAGATCAGAGTTACTTCAGTAAATATTATTTGTCATGTCCATAGTAGAAAATTAGAGACTCTAAATCCCCAGAATAATTTGATTTGGGGGACAATGATTTGGTCTGTGACTGACTCATTTGGTATTGTGGTGTCTTAGCAATTTTCTGATTTCGAAGTTAGTTCACAGATTTCCTTGCCCTTCAAAAGAATGGCCATATAAGATAATAAGAAACCAAAGAGAAATCACTAATAAACCAGTCTCTATAGCTAAATAATTTTAAATATATTTTATTTTAATCATAAAAATATATTAGAATTTTTCCAATAACATCTTCACTGTTATATATTTATGTCTTTATATTGCTGAAAATGCTCCTAAAACATTAAAGTAGGAGTAAAAATGTATCTGCCTTTATCAACATATGATATAGGATGTATATTAATATTAGATTTAAATTATCCTTAGTTTCCAAACTCTTGATAAACTAGAAATTATACCATAACCTAGCTCTGGTTTTTCCCCTTCATAAGGATTTCTTAGACTTGCAGACTCCTTCCTTAATATATACAATGTCAGTGGGAAAAGGGCCATCATGAGTAGGAAATAACCTCTACCAGTTGTCCTCATATGCTTATAACAGAGATCTACCTTGGGAGACTTTACCTAACTTATTCATATATTTCATATGTTGGAGGACTTATATATCATCTCATCCTTTTTAATTTTACTTCATTTTCTATCTTGGTTCTGTACAGTGCTGTTGATTCCCATGATTCAGATGGGTTTGCGGGAAACACCTGAAGCCTCCCCCGGCTCTCCCTAAAAACCTTTAAAACTAAAACAATCAACAGGAAGTGAAATGCCAAGTTGCTTTTGTTTTTGTTTTGTTTTGTTTTTTTTCTTTTCAAATGGAATATCATAAAATGCATACCTTGGTCTATATAAACCTCAAATGCAAATGGAAGCATGCATTCTGAGGGAGTATGTGTTTGTTGTACAATAAAGGCCTGATTGAGATCTTACCTTCCCCTGACCTCTAACAGGGAAAGATATTGTCAGGTATTTGAATAAGATTTCAATTTCTGTCCTGAAAGATCATGCATTCATCCATAATTTACATTAGACCCAATGCCCCCTTTTGAAGAGTATCCCTTATTCTAAAAGAATAAGGTGCCTATGTTTTCCATTTTGGGAATAGAAACTTATAAAATGTTAGGATGATATAATTCAACTTTTTACCTTTTCTTCTCCTGTAAAAAATAGAAAGAATATTAAAAGTTCAAAGGTAATTTGAAGTTTATAATTTTCATTGAACCAAAGATACTAAAGAAATGTTATAATGCTCTCAATTTTTGTATGAAACAACTTCTGTCATATACCAGACACAAAAGATATTGAAGAAAAAAATCATATTTTGAAAAATAACCAGGATGCCAAAGATACCAATTCAAGATGATACCTCTTTCTGCCCAAGGACTTGTTTATCACTATCCACCAAGTTCAGGATCAATAATGCTGGTGGCCAATTTCAGCAGAGGCTAGAACCTCAACCTCTGTGGTGTGGGGACAGCACTTCTGTCAATGGAGCCTCTGTGGCACTAGTTACATAAGTTATAACAACAGTTTTTGTCATAGAGGCTTCCCTACTCTACAGCCAAGCAGCAGAAGGCACTCTGAAATTCTCATGTCTAGATTCAGTGACAGACTAGAACCCAAGACCACAAACCTTTCTACCATTTTCCTACTATAGAAAGTTTATCACTGTGTAGGATAATTAGTTGTTGGATTATCTGTCTCTTGAGTAAATAGCATGCTTTTTTAAAGCAAGAATTCAGTCTTCATCGATTATATTGAAAGTGTTCAATTAATATGTTTGACTGAACAAATGGAAGAAACACAGTGAGGCATTAAACCAAGAATTATATATTATTTTGAAGTTTACAAAACATTTCTGACATATAGTCTCATTTAAAATTTGCACCAATCCTTAGAGGAAGGTGTCATTATCCCCTTTTGCTGATGAAGAAACTAAAGGTTGTGTTAGGGAGTTTCAGTTACACCTTAAAAGAGGCATGATAGCAAACTGGTTAAGAACATGGACTATGGAATCACCCTGCCTGGACTTGAATCCTAACACCGCAACTTTTAGTTATGCAACCATAGGCAAATTTCTTAGCTTCTCTGTGCCTTAGTTTCCTCACCTATAAAGAGTAACTTCCTTATAATATTACTCTGAAACCTTAGAACACTGTCTGGCATATAGGAATTACTATACATTTTGTGGGTGGGGCTTCTCTGACTACAAAGCCAGTGCTCTCTGTACTAAACTACAATTGAATCTTAAAGACTACTTCTAAAATGCCCCTAGAGAAAAGCATATTCTGAGTTTCAACCAACCAGTTAGAAAGCTCTTTTGAAACAGGTTTGGCCATAGGCATCGACTAAAATTTACTAACTCAGTTCTTTGGAAATCCTAACCCTAATCTACAATGTACTGTATTAATTTTGTGGACTATAATAATGATATGATATCCTGTGTTCCCTTGTTTCATAACATTGTGAGAAAGGCTGATGAGGGCAATGATCCTGACATAATATCCTGAAATAGAGACACAGGATGCCTCAAAGGTAGCCACAGAGCTCCCTGCCCTTGATGGACTTACATGCAAAAGCAGGTGTGGAAGTTAGTCTCCAGAGATGACTTCTAAAAGAAACTTCCTGCCAGTATTCACATCCTGTGTAGGCCTCTTTTCTTCAGTCTGGGAAAACTTGTGACTGACTTTATTTTGGCATTTTATTGTGGTGAAATTCATATAACATAAAATCAATCATTTAAAAGTGATTAATTTAGTAGCATTTAGTGTATTCACAGTGTTGTACAATCACTACTTCTATCTAGTTACAAACGCTGTTATCATCCCAAAAAGAAACATCCTACCCTGCAGTCCCTGAAGCAGGTCTCACATCCCTGAGACTGGGACCCAAAATCAAATCAAAGTCTAGGAGACCCAAGATCAGATTGACATCTAGGAGAAAATCAAACTCAAAGAGCTTTTCCTAGGTGCTTCTATTATATGTGAAAAAATCACCTGGCAAAGTTACTGAACATCAGAACTTGAAAGACAGTTGAAAACCAATATAAATGAGAGAAAAAATCTTAAAAGCAAATCTAAATCCAAACAATAGCAGTAAGCACCAGAATCTAAAGTCTAAGAGTGTAAATGAGGTCTGAAACCATCAGAAAATTTAGCTTTTATTATCAGTGTGCACATAATGTGCCAGTTAAATAAAAAAACTAATATATATATATATATATATATATATATATATATATATAAATATCCAATTTTAATCTCTAAATAGTTGACTATGGAGGGCACCTGAGTGGCTTAGTCGGTTGAGCATCCAACTCTTGATTTCCGCTTAGGTCATGATCTCAGGGTTGTGAGATCACACCCTGCATTGGACTCCATGCTGGCCATGAAGCCTGCTTGGGTTTCTCTCCCTCTCTCTTCCTCAACCCGCCCCCCCCCAGTCAAGCATGCACGCTCTCTCTCTCAAAAAAAAAAAAAAAAAAAACCCACCAAAAAACCCAAAAAAGTTGACTATGAAAATTTTACTATCGAGATCCATTTAATAGCCAGCTCCTTTGCTGTATCAGTTATTATTTGATTTGCAGGCATTTAATCACAATCAGTAATTCAGGGAAACCTCAAATGCCTTCATTAGGCCCCAGCCATGGTATGACTAGTATTTTTAAAATATAATTGTAGACCTAATTTTTAGAGAGTTTATTTGCTTATAGAGCTTATTGCTGCTCCATAGAGGCAAGGAAAAGGAGTTCCAAGGATAGAAATGGCAATTACAACAACAGAAACAAAATTAGAGTAGGGAAAGGAAAGAAGTGAAACCAGTTTTATCCTTTGAGCCTTTTGGCAACTTACCTGGAAATGTTCTGGCAATTACAGTTTTTTAATATGTTGTAGCAAGAAGTGGACAATCTGGTTCACGATACTATACATTTATGGACTGAGTCCCAGGCAACATGTGTGACAGTAAATTATTTTTACAAAGGTTGAACCCTCACCATGTGTCCAGTGGCATTTCCCCTTCTTCACTGGGGTATGTAAGGCAAGTGTGGACTGGGGTATAATTGCATAAGAATCACCTAGATGTTTGTTGGAAATTCATACTCTAGGGCCTCAGGGCAAGTCCCAGGAATCTATAAAGCAACAGGGTGTCTGGCCAGTAAAGAGCGAGATGTTCCCTCATTGCCTCCTGATAGGTAGGGTGCCTGGGACTGAGGCACACTGGGCCTGGTCAGGACAGAACTAACCAGCTACTGTGTGGCTGAGGGAAACCAGGAGACATCTCTGGATTTCATTTACTTGTAGCTCTACCAAGACAAGACTGGAACTCCTTATTATACAGAGAAAGCTGTGATTATATAGCTATAATTATAATTCTGTATATAATATATATATTCCATTAATCATGCTCAAAATCCTAAAATCAGACAAAATGAAAGAAGAAATATCTTATTCTGTCCTAACCCAGTTAATCTAAAATGGATTTTGATAGGTTAAGGTTAATTACACAGGTCTTGCCTGTGCAAATGGTATATATACATATTTTTCTGACTTTTGAACGTATCAGACGACATACCCTATTAATCATAATGTATTCTTTCCTTGGAGGATGCCGGTAGTCCTTCAGAACATCCCGTACTGTGTGTCAGCAGCATGAACACCAGTTTTCACTGTGTGGACAGACAGAAAGGAGTGTGTGTTAGGGTTCTGACTGCAGAGCGGTTTGCCCGACCTTGATGACTTCCCTTGACTCCCCTTCTGCGAACGTATCTGGTGCAGAAACGAATGTGTTTGTGATGTAGTGGAGACTACCCTACACAAACCTATGGAGATGGGGACGGGATGGGGTCGTTTTTTGTGGGCCACTCAGGTGAAGAAAGTGTCCCTAGAGCTGGTTTTATTTTCTTTGTCACTAGATGTCACTGCATACACAGCATGCGTCTGTAACTACGGGTGCAGGGAGCCCTGAGAGCACGGAAAAGCGGCAAAATAGATTCTGGACGCCTTCCCTCTGATCCGACTTGGAAGATATCTGGGTCTTGGATCTCTTTGAGGCCTTCTCACAACCTCATTTAATTAGGCTAATCCCCTTAATGCTCTGTCATTTTACAGATTGTGTGAAATGTAATTTAAATGTGTGCAAATCTTTTGTGATTCAGTAGGACCTTTGGGGGGAGTTATATGAAGTAAATGTATCTTATTCAGAGTTTCTTCTGGTGTAGAATTATCGGCATGATGCAAATTGGCTACTTACATGCTGCTTCTAATTCAGGGTTATATCCGTTAAAAAGTCAATTTGTTCTCAGAGTGAAACATTTAATAGAAGTTCAAAATTGGCTCCAAACAACAGCCTATTTGCTAGCTAGTGATATTGTACATCTGCTTCAAGTTAAGAAACTTTAATTAAAGTTACAATTCTTCTATCCAGTGTCCTTCCAAATTCCAGGTGTGTATTTGTATCTTTGGGGGCCAAAGGCATGCTCGGTTAGGCCCCTGGCTGGTGATTTCTCCTCACTTAAGAGATTAATTCAAGTGGATGTTACAGCCTTCTAGGGAGACCGTAATTTAAATCTTCCCTTCTTATTCCCAGCCCCCAGAGGGGTTTGTGACAGTCTGTGGGGAAGACCATGTTGGATCATTAGTGGAATTTCACCTTCATATTTGTATTCACTGAGATCCCACAGCAAGCAGGAATTTTACCCAGGGCAACTGGTGTTTAGAATTCTCCCTCTCCTTAACAGCAGAACCAGATGTGAACAGATACCTTACTAGAACTTGGACAGCCAGGTCCTGAAGTTAAAGCCCTACACCCCTGCCTGTGATCTGGTTTAATGAAACAAACACACATAAGATATTAAAGACCTAGGTTCTGGCCCTGACTCTTACTTGGTTGCGAGACTTCTGGGCCTGTGTGTTCTCATTTGTACAAGGGAACTAAGAAAATCTGCCTTTATCGATCTCACAGTGTTGTTAGGAGAATCCAAATCAAGCAGATTTGAAAAAAAGTCAAAACTGTTATATTGATTATGGCATTATCTTCCTCTTCCTAATAATTTAATGGCAACATATATATTTAAATAAAATTAGAGCAGCAAACTGTTCATGTCACTTTCAAGATTTACCTATGATTTTCTCCTCTGTTTTTAAAGTTATGTAATATTTTAGCCAATAACTAAACATTGATTAGCAGCTTTGTGACCAGAGATATTCATTTTCCTACACTCAGCCAACAGACAGTATCTGACAAATTAAAATAGGAGGTGACATCACAGAACATGGTGGCGTGTTCTTGGGAACCATGTGAGTTATTTTCAAGCAACAGAGCACAGAGCATCTTTATTGCAACGCAGACCTTGAGATGCCAGGAGTGTGCTTGGGGAATGTGGGAAGGAGAAGGATCAATTGCCACAGCCAAAGTCATGTCAAGTCTCAGAACAGGCAGACCTGTCAGTTGAGGACCCAAACATCAGTTTCTATTTCTAGAAAAATATAGCCCAAGAGAAAGTTACATAAATCTTGTTGGATATGAAATTCTTCTCTCAAAATAGCATTTCGATGAGTCTAAGGTAAACAGATCATACCCGTGTTGATTAAATTTCCACTAAAATGCACAGGGTTTTAAGAATGGAGTGGTGGGTGAGGGGGAGTTGTGAAAATGAAGTTGTGAAAATCTTAAACGTGGTCTGGTCACTCCCCAAATCTGCTCTTGAGATACCCTTCTGACTTTGTTCTCAAAATGGTGAAATAAGAAGAATTTTGGTGATGCCAGCACATTTGGTAGACGGTGGTCTTCAGAACTCCGGTGGCACCTCTCTGCCTTAGTTCAGATTTCTACGGGCTCCATGGGGCTGAAAGGACCCTCTCATTATGGGTGGGATTAGCTCTCAACAGCCCATGTGTTGTTCTTCGTGGCTTTCAGCCCTCATGGTTTCTCAGTTCCTTATGATCACTGTGGCCACCTAGAAATTCTTTTCAGGAGCATAATGACCAGATCAGCCGCTGTAGGCTGGAGCTGGGTGGAGCAAAGGGAGGCGGAGGGCGCTCCAGCAGACCCTGTCTGTTCCCAGATCTCTGCAGGCACCCCGGGGTCACAGCCTCAAAAACCATCATCCAGCTCCATTCGATAAGGCTCCATCCCACACAACCCGCTGCCCCTACTTAAGGCCTGGGGAGACAGACTCCAGTAGCATTCACTCTTTGCCAACAGAAATACTAGCCGTAGAAAAGAACACACACCCAGGCCTTGCAGCACGGAGGAAGACTCCTCTTGTTAATTTATCCCCTTCAGGTACTTCTCTGCGGAAATCCTTAAGGTAGGTACAGGGAGTTTATTTCTTAGAGTCTCTTTTTAATATTAATCTTCCGATGGAGGTCATTTTAACCTATGAGTAACAACGAATGGGGAAAAGGGGTCTGGCGGGCATTTATTTTATTCTGAAATGAGGCACAGCAGCTCCTCCTTCCTTCGTTCATCAGTTGCCCGATGCCACAGCGTAGACGAGTTTTCCCTAAGTAGCATCTGGTCTCTCTCGAAGGATTCCACAGGCGCTTTTTCTCTTCGGGGTTTTAAATAGTGGCTTCTGGGGCAGGCAACCATCTGGCAGGCGTCACCTGGCCAGTTGGTCCTGCCTGACTGCACGCCAGCCCGCATTTCCCCGCAGCCGGTGGCCCCAAAGCCCACGGGGGTCCTGGCTGAGGCCTGGGTGACGGGCTGCAGGGCTTGGCATCCGACTGGGGGCCCAGGGATAGCAGTAGTACTCCTAATGAGCAGGAAGGCTCAGTGACATGTTTTAGGATGTGGGCTCATGGTCAGCAAAATCGGCTTCCAGTTTTGGTTCACCTTCCTCCTCGTCCAGAGGCCACAGGCAGCTCCTCTCTCAGCTTCTTGCATCTGGAAAAAGAGGAACATCGTAACGATTGGGTTGTTGTCAGGTATCGGCGAGATGACTCCAACTATAAAGGTTTATCTTCTATCAGGAAACGGAGGGTGCATTTTGATGCTTACAGAGGATCGTTTAATAAGGGACTTTTCACAACGTTGCAGGCAGGGTTTAGGAAAAGCAAGAAGGAATCTATGCAGTATCCCAAGGCTCGTGACATCCCGGAGCTGTTACGTGCTAGGGCTGAAGGGCCAAAAGCAGGGAGCAGTTGTGGGAAAGCAGAGAGGGAGCTGCAGGGAGAAGGGACATCCTGACACCAGCTGTGCACTTTGTCAGAGGGGCGGCAGCCAACATGTGACTAGAAGAGGGAGAACTGAAGTGGGAGGGTGGTCAGACTGAGAATGAGCCTTGGCCCGCCCTCTCCTCACACTCTGTGAATATTCCGCAGGTGCCACTCATTGCCCAAACAAAATGGTAGCCTGACCACATCCCTTTGATGCTCAAGTATGTGTGGAAGGCTCTTTACTCTTGAGACACTCGGCCTGAGGGGTTTTTTCTAGCAGGGGACCCGGCATGGCCCATGCCCACAGCAAACATGCTGGAAAGCTGATGTATACAAAAGCCACCAAACGCATGACTGATGGGAGTTAGTGAATAAATACCTCGTTTTCTCACCCTTTGTTGTCTCCTGGAGTCACCCCAGGATCTAGCACCAGTTGCCTACAGTGAGAACACTTTTTTCATGGTGTGTGTGTGTGTGTTCACGTGTGTGCGTGTGCACGCATATGTGTACGTGCAATATATATTATCCAATAGAGTTGTTCCATTGGAGCAAACAGGTCACATGGGCAAGTCTGTGTCAGTACAGGATGGTGCTGCAAAGGGGCCTCGTGTAAGGAAGCATGAACAAATTGGGACCATTACTGTAATCCATCTTCCACATCCTCTCTCTCTCCTGCTAGAGCGGAGACTGCATCTCTCCTCCCTCTTGTGCTCTGAGTGCCACCTCCCTGCTCTTCACCTGGAGAGGCAGCGTGGATTTTATCCTGCTAGAGAGTTGGATGGATTCCTGTCAGCATCTCTTGGAGTGTCTGAGTAAGTGACTTTCTGGGAACCAACCTGGATCCCCTAAAGCAGAACTTATGTGGGAAGAGCCTCAACATGTATATTTTAATTATGCATATGCAAGTGAAAGAGTGAGCGTGTGCGTTTCATACGTTTCCATTTCAACCGCAATAAGAGCTGGTGGTTGAGGCTGACACCAAGTGCTCCTATTTATCCGACCCCCCTCTTTTGTTAACTGATATACATGTCTTTTGATGGAGAATATGTTTGGAAATCTACTGTAATCCCCATAGCTCTTTCCTATGGAGAAAACCATGGTTTTACTTATTTTGGGGGTAGTGAAGGAGGTTAAGGACAGTTGCTATTTTAGGCGAACAGAGGCAAAGATCCCATTTTCAATCACATGTATGATCTCTGTCGCTTATGGCATATTAGGTGGGGAGAAAAGGGTTTGCTGTTTTGCATTAAATTGAATTCCTTTACTACATTAAGAATATTTGAGCTCCTCAAGTCACATGGAATTTAGGACACCTCAGTTAAATCCACAATATTTCATTTAATTGAAGAGACTAAGCATGCAAATCCTAGGAAATGGGCTGATGTCACTTTTCAGCATGGTCCCAGAGTCCCTAAAATTCTTCTTGCCAATTTCAAGGGCTGCCCCAGCTGTGGAGAGAAGTGAGCTGATAGTCTGGTTCCATGTTTGATCTGGAATTAATTGCTTAAATATGTAAATTGGATAGGATAATAAGGTATGCAAACATAAGCAAAAATAATCAAGAAAACGTTATAGTCTCCACTAAGTATGACTCTTTATCTTCCTTGGTTCTCTGAAGACAAAAACTGTAAAAAACTGCTCTTCTAATGTTAAGCTTTTATTCATTTCTTGTGAAAATTAAACTTTATACAAAAAATTGAAAAATCACAGTGGCTAGGAATCATATTTATTTTTAAATACTCGTTTCTTAATGTTTTTTTACAAATGGGGCTTTATTCTAAAAGCCCCTTGATGGTGATAGTGCCCAAGACTCAAAAAGATCACTTATATATAAAGGAGCCATATAATTTATCATCTAAACTCAGACAGAGAAATGGGGAGCTATTTATCCTTAAGCTAGAATGATAGGTATGAACTGGGACTCTCTTTGGACAATTACACACATGGTTACCCTACTTGTATACTTTATTCCTAGGAGCATAAGTTCCCCTATATATTCTGTGTAGACTTATTATGCTAGCTGTTTTGCGACTTAAATTAGGCCTCCCTCAAAAAAGAATCTAAACTTTCAGGAGATAAAATAAGCAAAAATAAAATAAGTAAAGATAAACTTCAAAAGGAAATTTATGCACTGTTAAATGTTTATTGGATGAATGGGTGGATGAATAGTGATACACACTTATGCTTAGTGAATGTGTCTTGTATGTCAGGCATTGCACTGTTTTCCTCACTTCACCTCTTTTGTGTAGGTGAAAAATAGTTCTAGACAAAGAGATATATATCCACGTAACATAGTAAATAAGTGTAGAAGTCAAGATTTGAGCACAAATAATTTTACTTATGGCCAAGTTCTTGATTCCTTGACAATCTTAGTCAAGAAAGAGGGAGGAGAAGGAAGAATATTTAATTCATATCCGAGTCCTAGAGTTTTGAGCCTTAATACTGACAGATACAGGGAAGTTGGGAGTAAAAGTCACCAGAGTGGGAAGTGGAGATGAATTAAATTTTGATGCAAAACCAAAGCAAGGAGTTACAAGGAAGTATTGATTAGGAACTGTCCGTCTCCAAAGCCTTCTCTTAAAGGAACATCTGAGTCCCCAAAAGGCCTAAAGTTAGGAAGGGCATCAGTGGTGGGTTGGAGACTAGTCATCTCATTTCCTGCTTGAAACTCCTTCCATGCACAGTACCAGGTCTGCCAACAGAAAGGGCACAGGAGCCAAATGGGGAAATAGGATGGAAACTTGAGAGGGAAATGACAGATGCATGAGATGCAGGGAGAAGCCCATGGAATGCCCTTCCTGAAGAAAGACCAACACTGCAGCCATGAAAGTGAGGGAGCTCTCTCAAAAAGGAGTGGAGAAAAGAGAGATAGTGAGGTAGACCATGTGATGTCTCTACAGGGGAAGGACTATAGGGAGGACACAGAGGCAATAAAGCATACAAGATGTAAGTGGCCAGATGGTTAGGAAGGAAGACAAGACCAGGTAGAATTTCAGAGGCTGAAGGAGGAGGGAACTCCCAGAGGATACATAACTATGAAATGCTGGAGACACTCAAGATTTGGATTCTATCGTATGCTAGGTCAGTTATTAATGTTGCATATCTTAGCTTATTTGCTTTTCAGAATAGCTCTGTGAGGCAGGCATTATGGTTTCTGTTCTACAAATGTCCATCAGGGGACAGAGAAGTGACCAAACAGAGCAACATCAGAAAGTTGCTTTTTCCCTAGGGCTGGTAAGACAATGGGGATATGGTATTTTTGCCAGAGTCTAGAACCTCGGATATCTGAATATCCAATGGGAGCAAAATCCATAGTAGGATCTTGTTTGATGAACCAGGAACCATGGAGGAGATGTGACTGCTGAAAGAGTTGGGGGAAAATGGGGAGATAAGGGAGAGAGAGATACTGATCATGGCTTCCCCTTCCCTCCCTACTCCATCTTTCAGCTGGCTTCTCCCATTGGCTGAAACCACCTAGACTCCAGAAGGCAAGGGAACTTGAGAAATGTGTCCCATAATACATACCAGAAGAGGAGAAAGGCAGTAGGTACATCTGAGAGTAAACAGGAAACTGACTCGCATTTCCACACGTAAGAGATCTGTCATACATTCATTCTACACAAATCCTGCTGGCCAAAATCCAGTCATGTACCCCTTTCCCCTTAGCTGTAAGGGAGGCTGGATGTCCAGGAAGAAGAGGGTAATATGGAAAATAGTGACCATAGCAGTCTCTACCACAGGCACTTACATGACAGACAGTACTGGAGTGGCCACTGTGGGAAATACAAAAGTGAATAAACTTGCTACAGCTCGAGTGGGCAGCCATCATAGTCACAATATAGAAAGACAGTAATAGAGACACAGTGTGTGGCAGGAATACTTGGAAAAGATTCCATCTGATTAGAGTACTAACTGGAAGAATTTTTGGAGGTTATAGAATATGAAAGGATTTTGACAAGCAATACTATGGGGGAAAGCCATTCCAGACTTAGGGAAGAGCTGATGCCAGGCACAGAAATAGGAGAACTGTGTGTGTTTAGGGAATTAGGAGTCGACTAGGGTCCCAAATATGTGTGGGGCATGGTGCAGTGTGTAATTGGAAATAAAAATAGATAAAAGAGAATTAAGTTTGGGGTACTTTTGAATATTAGATTTACATAATAGTGGAACTGTAGAATGCAATGGAAGTTTTTCTTAAATATAATTCAGAAACATAGAAGGATTTTGAGTAAGCTAGAGCTCAAATAATCATAGCTGTGTTTTAAGAATATAATAACAAGCAGCACATGAATGGGTATTAGGGACTGAATTGTGTCCCTCCAAATTTACATGTTGAAATCCTAACCCTTAGTATCTCAGAATATGACTGTATTTGGTGACTGGTCTTCAAGGAGGTCTTTAAGTTGAAATAAGGTCAATAGAGTGGGCCCTAATCCAATATGACTGGTGTCCTTATAAGAAGAAGAGATTAGGACACCAACACACACACAGGAAAGACCACGTGAAGACACAGGGAGAAGACCTACATCTGCAGGCCAAGAGAGAGAGCCCAGAAGAAACCCACCCTGTTGACATCTTGATCTTGTATTTCTAGACTTCAGAATTGTGAGAATATGAATTTCCACTGCTGAAGCTACCCCGTCTGTGATACTTTGTACTTTGCAGCTCTAGAAAACTAATACAATGGCACTGATTGCATCTAGGCTAGATAACCTGTGTACAGCAGAATAGGGGTAAAATTTCCTCTTAATGAATTCATGTAACATACTTTAAGACCTAAATTTCTACAACCTTGGAAGGGCCTTTAAGCTACAGTATTTTGAGAACTGAGAGGACTCAATATTCAGAAATATATTCTCCTAAAACACATATGACATGAGTTGTCTTAATGTAAAAATGGCAGTCCATATAGTTTAGTTAAAATGCCCAAGGGTAGTGTGTCAGTTACCCACTGCCAACAACAACAAAAAAAACTACAAATCTTAGTGGCTTACTAGAGCAATTTATTTTTTTTTCATGGAGCTACAGCTCAGCTGAGCCGTTCTTTTAATTGGACCACAGTTGGCTGCTTTCTGCTGGAATCCTTCATTTGTCTGTGGTCAGCTGGCAGGTGGGCTGGGGTCTGGCCGCTTCAGGCTGGCCTCCGCCTGGTTGATCTGGCTTGGCTGCACATGGTTGTCACCCTCCAGCAAGCTAGCCTGGGGTTCTTATCACAGAAAGTGAAGGAGTGAGCCCAAGAACGTACGGTCTCTTGAGGCCCAGACCCTCCCCTGGCACAGCATCACTTCTGCAACGTTCTGTTGGCCAAAGCAAGCCACGTGTCCAAACCCAGATTTGAGAAGTGAGGAAAGACACTCCACCCTCTATGGGAGTATCTGGAAAATCACATTACAAAGATCAAGGATACAGAGAGCAGTAAAAATTGTGGGACCCTTTTCACAGTCAGTCAAAGAGAGATTATTCCCAATCGTAGAAGCTCAGCCATAGTATTACTGAGTTACCTTAAAAGGGAACACGCAGCGGAATCCCTCACCCAGTGCAGGAATTCCCCCAAATTAAACACAAAAAGACAAAAATAAAAACCTCAAAGAAGATTCCCGCCACCTGCATTTGACCTAACTTTTCTCACTAGGCAAAAAAAAAAAAAAAAAAGGAAAAAAACACTGTAGCTCTCTCCCACTCCTGCCGTTCAGGGTTTCAGGGTTGAGTTTATCTGGCTTCAGCTGTGAGTCACAGCTGACTGAGGGGTGGGGGCGGGTCATGAGTCATGGCCCAAAACAAAGATAGAACACGCTGGGGGTGAACCAGAAGGCGGCACAGAAGACGCAGCAAGTTCGGGCATTCTCTCAGCATTTCGGGTGATGTCTCCTTTCCTGCAGCTGGGGAAGCTGGGCCATGTGCCCCCTTCTGAAATCTCAAAGAGGGGATGGTGCCCGGGTGCTGGGTTGCTGGGTCTAGGGGACCAACACCTTTGTGTTTCGGAGAGAGTCGCTGATTTCAGAAGTGTTAGTGTCACTGCCCCAACTGTGCTACAACTAAATGAACTCCCTTCCATCCTGTGCCTGTTCGGTGGACCGTTCCCTCCTGGCATCCCCAGGAACGAGTTACCCGGTCAGTTTGAGAAGTTAATATTTAGAGAGTCTAGTAGTTGCATATGGTCTCCCGCTCGAAAGAAATAATAAACCCACGTTATCTATTGACCCAATCCCACATATATTTGCATTTGACAACTTCTTAAAAAATTTTGTGGCTGTTGACAGTTTAGCTCAAGTCACTAGGGTAGGAATTATTTTCAGCCATTACTCTCTGTTTTAATTTTGGCTGCACAGTAACCTGCCTGAAGTACACAAATATTTGTGCATCTGGCCCCAAGCAGTTAGCCTGTCTGGGGTAAAGATTAAATGAAAATTCTGTCACCCCAGAAAAAACCTGGACACAGAACTCTGAGCATTTGCCAAATAAGGTGATTACTAGTGTTAAGATGCTGAACTTTGAAACGAGTGTCATATAAACAAAGGCAGAGAGCATGGCTGGCTCCCATTCAACCTGGTCAACAACATCCTTCATTACAGGACGTGGCATCATTTTGATTCACAGCAGAATAAAAAGAATCTATTTGTATATTTGGAAGTTCGAATGAGGATTTCCTGAGGTCCCGATGATGTCATTTCTGCCTTACAGCAACCTTGCTTTTATTGCTGGAGTTAAAACCAGGTCATCGTTTCCATGCAAGTGTGTGCACATGCGTACACACGCACACACACTTCATTTCAGAGTCTAATTAAAACTCAGTCATACGTAATTTTCTCCCAGATTAATGTTGGCATCAAATCAGAATTTCAGCTCAGAAGGAAAACGCTTTAAGCCAGTCATACTGTATTTGCCTTGCCTACCAGTGAGAGAGTGCCTTTTGTTAAATCCTTTAGAACGTGTGAGGCCTGGACACACACTATGTAATAGGGACAGGAACAGAAAAATGTTGGTTGCTAGTATCCAGGAACGATGCCACTGGTCTCATAAGCTTCTCTAAGGGAATAGTCGCAAACCGAAAATAACCTATAAACTGTGGCTTTTCTGTGATTGAGTTCCCCAAAGAGCCACTTAGGGTATTACTTCTGATCTGAATACTGTCAGCACTGCAGAGACTGTGAATTCCACCAAAGGATGACCCACAGGTTTAGACACAGGAGGACATACCCCCCCACCAGCACTGCTCAAGATAGGGAGACTGCACTTGGGGAGGCCAGCATGAACAAGAGTCTGATTGCAAAAACCCCAAGGGGTGCCACGATGGGGAGCTTCCATGAGTGGCAGTAGTCCTGAGGCATTGTTGGATCCCCTCACCGCCTCACCCCCTGCACCACCAGCCACTTAAACACTCACGTGGCAGGCCAGAAGTGAGGGGGATTTAATACTTCCTGGGAGCAGCCCTCAGTGAGTGACAGACTGGACTTGGTACATCCATACCTGTGTTCCCTTGTCGCCACTCAGGTGGGATAAATCATAGGCTTCACACCGTCTCCCAGTGGTTTCCATGTGACTAAGTTGTAACTGCTCATAGCAATAGCTACTTCAGTGAAATGCCCTCCATGGGCTTCCTCCCTCTCCTGCATTTGGATTTCTTCTACTTCCCCAAAAAACTATTTGCCATTGAATTACTATCTTAGGAATCACACTTGGGGAACCCAATCTAAGAGAGGAGCAAACTCAGTGAAGATCCTCTGTTTTATGTAACTTTGGGGAACTGGTAGAACATCCTGACATTCTACCCTGAATGGGAGTGTGTCCCGTGATGTGTTTGGATCCTGCCTTTGAGGAGACAGAACTCACCACAGCACAGTCTGCCATTCCTCATCACAGCACATACATCCTCCTCACTGTCCTGTTGGTGCCTTTACACACATGCTGGCTTGTCCATCATACAGAGCAGTTCCAGAAGGAAGGCAGGGTTCCATGAAGTCTGATCTTTCCAAGGCAAAGAAGGCTTAACTTACCTCTTTTTTTTTTTCCATGAGGCCTAATGCGGCTTTCCTGATTGAGTACAGCCCCAGATTTCTCTCTGGTTTTCATATATGAGGCATCCTCTTGAGTTGCTTATATTCTCATCACCAAAGTCAAAACAGTCCTTCTGAAATGTGCATCAGATCATGTCTCTCGATGGAGAAGTGATCATGTCAGTTGAACCTGGCAGAGGCTCCCTTGGCCCCAAGAATATAGCTGTTAAGTTTTGACCAGGATCTGCAAGGCTGTATGACCGCTTGGTTCCGGAGACCTCTCCAACTTCACTTCCTCTCACTCTCTTTTTCACTCCTTGCTTTTCTGTGATGATGCTGACATGTTCCAGTTGCAGGACTGAGCATTAGCTGTTTCCCATGCCTGGAGCAGTCTTCCCACAGATGGGTATGAGTCTCTGCCTTACTTTATTCAAGTCTGTGCAAATGCCGCAGGCCTTTGCCAAGCAGGCCAGCTCCCCTTTAGCTCTTTATCCCTTACCCTACTGGTTCCTCTTTATAGCTGTCAGCACCACTTGGCATCCTCTGTGCTTCTTTGGTTGGTTTTTGTTGGTCTTCCCACTACCATGTACTCACCAGCAATATATCTCCACCACCATGTGCCTGGCACACAGGAGATGCTCAACTAACTGTTCGGCTGACTGAATATATGATGTTAACTGTAAGAAGATCTCAGAGTGATCTATGAATATTTTCAATGGAATAATAATTAATATGTAGTTCAGATTTTTTATGTTGTGTATTTCTCTATTCGGATTCTTACCTTTTTTTTTTTTTTAAAGATTTTATTTATTTATTTGACACAGAGAGAGAGAGATTACAAGTAGGCAGACAGGCAGACAGAGAGAGAGGAGGAAGCAGGCTCCCTGCCGAGCAGAGAGCCCGATGCGGGCCTCGATCCCAGGATGCTGAGATCATGACCTGAGCCGAAAGCAGAGGCTTTAACCCACTGAGCCACCCAGTCGCCCGGATTCTTACCTTTTTAAAGGATTGACTCCTTACTCTCTAAAGAAACATATTCCCTGTTTTCCAGTTTGTTCATTTTTTTTTTCCTTTGACTTTCAGTCCCAAGTGAGGAGAATATCTAAAACGAGATGGACTTACTAATAAAGTAACAAAAAACAGAATGTGCACCCGAAACTCAATTACTAACATCTGTGTCCATTCATCCATTCAATAGATATTAACTGAATATCTACTGTGTGCTGGACACTGTGGTACATGCCAGGGATGTATTGGAAAACACAGTAGCTAAATATCTGTGACCAAGTGGAGCTTATATTCTGAAGGGGGAAGCCGAGAAGAAAACGTAAATATAATAAATAAGGAAATTATTTAGTATGTTTGAAGGATACACTAGAGTGGTCACTCAGTAAGAAGCTGACTTCTGGACAAAACTTGAGTGAGTGAGTGAGTGTGAAGCCGCACTCATGTATGTGGGAGGAGCATTCCAGATACAGAGAATAGTCAGGGCAAAGGCAGAGGTGGGAGTGTGCCAAGTGTGCGCAGAGAGAGAAAGCCACAGGCCACTGAACAAGGAGGAAGAGCGATAGGAGATGATGCATAGAAGAAACACAAAGTAGGTCACGCAGGTCCCTGGAGGCATTAAAAGAACTTTGATTTTCACACAAGCCGATAATTTTTAAAAGGCAATAAAATAGTAGCTGTTGCCAATCCATTCAACTAAATCATATTTCCTGATTGTTCCATATAAAAGGCTATTCAATGGAAAAACAGTATGTTAGCACCATTATTGATAATTACTTTATTATATTATTGTTTCTTAAGATGACTATTACCATAATTTTCTTAGTTACACAATAGTAAAGTGCTATTATTGATAATAAATACAAAAAGGAAAAAATAATTTGTGAAATAAAAAAATTAGAGGCTTAAAGATTGGTTCTTCACTTTAATTTTTTAGTTATAATAGCTTTATTGAGATCTAGTTCACAGACCATTCAGTTCATCCAGTTAAAGTGCACAATTCAGTGGGTTTTAGTATATTCACAGAGTTGTGCAACCATCATCGTGATCAATTTTAGAACATTTCCACCACCCCAAAAAGAAACCCTATACCCACTAATAATCAGTCCTCATTTGCCCTATTTGCCTCCCTCCCCTCCGCCCCCCGCCAGCCTTAAAAATAAGAGTCAGTTACTTTACCATCAAATATGGGTTTATTTGGGAATAACAGAAAGTTGCAATTCCAGACATGCAAGCTGTGGCAAAACCATAGGCAAGGTCAACGAAGGAAAGAAAGGTTATTGAGAAAAAGGAGGGAGTTGGGATGTGTTGTTTTGAATAAAAATCCACAGGATAAACACTAGTTTTGGGCAATATTGGTTTCTCTTTGGCTGAGTTGTAGGGGTAGTCAGTTTCTCATAGGAGGTGCAGTGTTCATCCTTCCCTTTGGGGGCCTGTAATTAATGCTTCATTCTTGTTGAGTTTCTTCTGTCAAAGTCTGTAAGTAACAGTTCTTCCTCTAATTGACATCGAGTGGTAGGAGTCCCACTTTCAGCCTCTGGACTGAGTGAGGTGTCCCTTTATTAATTTTTCACACCCCTCAACCTCTCTTTTCAACCCCTAGGCAACCACTAATCTACCTTCTGTCTCTTTAGATTCATCTATTCTAGACACTTCATATAAATAGAACATGTGGCTTTTGAGTCTGGCTTCTTTGCCTATATAATGTTTTCAGGATTCATCTGTGCTGTAGCATATGAGTACTTCATTTCCTTTCATATCTGAATAATATTCCATTGTATAGATATACCCCATTTTCATTATTTGTTCATCAGTTGATAGACGTTTGGGGATTTTGCACCTTTTGGCTGTTATGAATGATGGTGTTGTGAATGTTTATGTGTAAGTTTTTATGTGAACATATGTTTCATTACTCTTTGGTGTATATGTAGGAGTAAAATACAATGGCTCTTAAAATCCACAGTAAGGGGGCTGCCTGGGTGGCTCAGTTGGTTAAGCAGCTGCCTTCGGCTTAGGTCATGATACCAGGGTCCTGGGATAGAGTCCTGCATCGTGCTCCTTTCTCGGCAGGGAGCCTGCCTCCCTCTCTGCCTCTGCCTCCTGCTCTGCCTGCTTATGCTCTTTCTCTCTGATAAACAAATAAATAAAATCTTTAAAAAGAATCATAAAAAAATCCACAGTAAGGAACTAATACTGCTAAGATTAATTGATAACTTTTAAATCTGGGTCGATCAGTTAATAAAGAGCTATTAATGAATGATTTAGGAAAGAAATAAGTTTTACATTAGAAAGAACCCTCAAAATTGATCTACATATCAAAGCAAGTAGATCAGCTAATAATGCTTTTCAGGAGTAGATAGGTTTTGTGCAAAATTGCACAGAAATGTTGGAAAAAATCGTGTGTGTGTGTGTGTGTGTGTGTGTGTGTGTCTGTGTCTGTGTCTGTGTGTGTATGGAATCTGTTCCACCATAGAACTAAAGCAAATAGAAAAAAGGGGTTATCTTGACCACTAAAGGTTTTTGTTCTGTCAAGTGAGTTTGCAAAAGACAAGATATAATTTGTGGTGGGGCAGTAAGCTGGCAACACTAACTAACCAATGCTATCATATTGTCAGGCAGGTGATGGCCATCTCTGGAGGGGTCAAGAGTTGAAACAACAGGCCTCCGTGGGGAACCTTCCGTCAAATCATAAATAACCCCAGGTGCCCTTTATACCTGGCCCTGGAAAAAGCATGAACCAAGGGGGCTTTGGGGACTTAAGATCTAGCTGAGAAACAGAATTACAAGAGGTTAAAGCCCTGAAAGAATTTTATATGAGGGTATGGTGCCAGCTTGTTCTTAAAAGCATAATTCACTCTGCCCTAAACTGTTTCTGTCTCCTGAAAACCTCCCAGGGCCCTGAGGTTTCCCACCACCAGGAATGCTCACAGGATGGGTGGACTGACACCCAGGGAGTTTGGGAATTGAGGAGGTGAGGAGATCTTGGCCACAGAAGTCTGACTGTCCTGCATTTGTGGTCTTGAGTCAGACTGCAGTGTGCGTGTGGAGAGGGTGCTGTGGTCTAATAGGTCATACCCTCCAGCTTGTCTGACTCAGGGTGATGAGTGTCCCCTGCTTTGCTCAGTGGCAGTGGGAGCCTAACCCCGCTCACCCAAGTAGAGGCAAAGGCAGGGGTGGCTTCTGGCCTCAGAGCAGGAAGGTGGGGCAGTGGAGGAGTCCAGGGACTAGCTGGGGATGGCCAGAGCTGACCAGTTCCAAAGGGGCTGTTTACCCAACAAGACCTGAGGCCCCATCTCTCCTCTCTGCCACTCCTACCCCCTGCTGGGGAGTATTTCCAGAGACCAGCAGTCTGTAAAGTGGACAAAGCAGCCTTTTTCTGGTCATCTGCTCCAGGAAAGCTTGTATACTCTTTTAAAATTGTCCAGGGACGTGAAGGGTCCAAGTTTTCTCTTCACGTGACCTGTAACAAAATCAGGAGCTATAAGGTACAGGTGTAATCTCCCTATGAAAAATCACATTAAATTGGCTCCTTTTAAAGAAGCGCTCCACTCATGCTGGTCACACCTCTTTGAAATTGTCCTTACCACCAAAGGTTTATACAGAATGCAGAAGGTGAAATGGAGAGCCTTTCAGAGCTGTTTGTTTCTGTTTTTCCTTTTCCTCCATGAACTGAACATCATGAGGTTTGAGAGCTAAATAAGGTCTTACATGTTATCTCATACAATCTTCTCATTTTCTGGATAAAATTGAGATCTGGGAGAGTCAAAGTGACTAGAACAAGGCCAGAGATCTAGTAAGCAACAGAGCTGGGCTTGGAATCCTCAGCTCTTTTTCCCCCCTCCCCAAGTTGCTCTTCCTTCCACACGCCACAGTCAGCCAGGAAAACAGATCAGTGGCAGAAGCCTCAGAAAATATTTGCCCTGGGTTTCTAAGGTTGCCTCATACTTGCTCTCCTTTTCTCACTCTGCCCTTGCCAGAGCATGAGGTAGCTAAGAATGACAATGACCACATTCTGCAGTTAATTCTGATGGCTTGTTCTAAAGTTTGTCGACTCATCAGTATATTGTTGAAAAAGAAAATTTTTCCTTGCAGTACTACTGAAAGCTATAGGCAACTTTCTGTTTTCATAACAAAATATTATAACAAGGCAAGTATAGCCAGGGGTTGTCATTCTAAACAAGAGCAAACGCAAGTGTCTTCTGGGTACAACTGATGGGATAGCTCAATTGTGTGCTGGTACACACCGATCAGCTGGCTTGCTGAAACAAAAAGCCTTGATCTATAGAATTTGCTGATTTCCATGGTGTATATATTTCCACTATGACCAACCTCAGTGGGTCAGTGTGGCATCCCTGAACTCAACCTGGGAAAAGATGTGCAGCAGCATGCCGCTATGTAGTATTTCTACCAGATAATCAATACCAACAAGCTCACTATTATGGATAATAGTAAGTTAATTAGGAAATGATAATGAGTATGTATTACCTTTGTTTTTAATGTAACTTGTTGCACAGCAAATTGATAGGCTTAATTTTTAATACTAATTGTATATAAAAACTGGGTAAAAAAAAAAAACACTGGAAATTGAACAACTAACTCTCACCAGCAGGTACAGGTTAACTTCAACTCACCACTAGGATCACCTGCTCCAAACTTGGTTGACTTAATTAAGTAAACTGCAGTGCAGAGCTCATGGGAATATGTACACATAAACTGAGGACACTTGGCCCTTTTGTTTTTATTCATAAAGTTACTGGCCCTCATTAAATTTTTCCTTCCCTAAAAAAGATGCAACAAACAATAGGAAGAAGTAAAAACTGTAGTTGTAGACACAGTCCATCTCACCCTTTCCATCCAGTTGAGTGATTTACATGCCACACCTCAGCTCTAAGTGTGACAATAACAAGGAGTAGATAGGATCTTTTCTCTTGTGACTAAGTCTTACCAGTGAGTAAAAGCATAGGCACTATGCTAAAAGCTTCATACATTCTCTCATTTAGTTCTGACAACAGTTTATTCCCATTTTAAAAAAGAGGAGTTTGAGATTTTGCAGGTTAATTACCAGGATTGTAGCTGTTAAAAAGCAAAACTAGAATTTAAACCCAGGACAGTCTGATTTAGACTAAAGTGTGATTAAAGAGACTGAGGGTAAATAAGGGCCTGACAATTCTTTCAAGGCCTCAAGACAAAGACATTGTGAAAACTGCTGTTCATGAGAGTTGGACTTGAAGTCATTATGCAGTCAAAGCTGTCATGAGGTGGAATAATAGCCTTATGAAGCTATAACATGGCTGGAGAGGAATGAGAGAGAGTATCAGTTAGCTGTTGTCCCAGCTTCTGTAATAAACAGCCACAGAACCACAGAAGCATACAACAATAACTATGTTCAGACATCTTGAGTCAACTGCAACTTAACCTCTGATGATCTTTGTCAGGGATTGCTCCCATGTGTGGCGTGGGCTGACTATTGCCTAACCCATGATGACTTTGGCTGGAGCGACTTGGCTGTGCTTTAGATTTTCCTTACCTTCCAGCAGGTTAACCAGGGCCTGTTCTCATGATGACCAGAGACAGAGCATAAGCAGACACACACAACCTCTTGAGCCTTGGCTTAGATCTAATATATTATCTCTTCACTTCTAATAGCTAAAGCAAATCACAAGGACAGCCAGCCTATATTCAAGGGTTGGAAAAAACAGACTCCATCTCTATAGTGAAAGGAACTGCAAAGTCACATAGTAAAGGGCACAGGAATAGAGAAAGGTAAAGAACTGGCATGGTTAAGGCAATGTATCAGTTAAGAATGGTCAGTAGGATGGTCAGTGGAGAATGTGGAGTTGTCACCTCCTGGTGCTCATACACTGCCATGCTTCATGAACGTTGCTCCCTGCTGCTTATTTTTAACCAGGCTGCAACTAGTTCTGGGCCATCAGCATGATACCTTGCAAGGAGTCCTGAACTTTGAATCCTGACCTAGATCAATCCTTTATGAACTGAATGTCTAGATCACTGATCTGGTGCGGAAGCCCTGAACTCCACTCATCTGCAACTGCATCCTGTGGGCTTTGCTGCTTACAGCATGTACTTACTCCTCACTGAAAACTCTAAATTGTGAATATGGGGGTAGGGGTAGAACTACATGCGTGAATTCTCCATTCTGGTCAGTCAGTAACCCTCTTTTCCCTCTTTCCCATTTCCATGTAGCTTGTCAGCCTTTCCACATCTTCTCTCCCCCTTCATTAGCCAGCTCTCTGCCCACTGAAGCTAATATAGATGGACTATATCCAAAGGCTTTAATACCCACTGGCTTCCAGCTGGGATGACTAAAAAGGAAGGCCCAGGAGACCTAAGAGGAGGTGGAGAATTAGGTCAGGATATTTTTGCTCCCGATTCTCTCTTTGTGAGGTCACCTTGGCTTTCTGAGCCTTTTGAACTGGCCTAAATGACTCACTCTTGCTTTCCTTCCAGATCTTGGAAACCATTCACTCCCTTCATTCTTCTGGGCCTGGGGATCACAACAGCCCCAGGTTTCTGTACCATCCCTACTTTTCCCTCAACATATTACCTACCTCTTGAGAACTAATCCCTTTATCAGTAAACCTACTTCAATTTTCCTAAGCTGAGATTGCCTTGTTTCCTATAGAAATCCCTCTTGCTACTCTCATATATAGAAAATACTCAATGATTCCCCAAGAGAAAGGATCCAAGATTCCATCCTATTATGTGTCCTGCTCAAAATGCAGAATATCCAAGTGATACACAACAGCTGCTTGATTGTGTCCAAATATAGTTGCTTTTAGTCCAGGATCTTGTGAACTAAACATATTTTCTACTCATGCCCATTATATAACGGTACAAAAGAAACAAGATTAACCACAATAAATAGGAATAATGGAAGACACATAGCAGCCATTTGTCTCCTCTCTCTGGGGACACTTTTAAGGATCTGGACATGTAGAATATTACTTGATTAGACACTCATTCTGTTCTCTGGGAGACTCCTTGCCCATTGTTCTCCAAGATCCTTGGATCTCTTTCCAGGATATTCTTATTTGTCCATTATATTCCTTGGCCACATTTAATGGACACTGGGGAATATGCTGCCCTTTGAGCCTGCACAACATGTCTCAGCCTGCTTCCTGACCATGAGTGATTGGGAGACCAAGAGTTGTTTTAAATTTTAGTAGTCACAGACACTTTTAAACAGAATTAATAAATGTTTGGCAACAAAGTTTTCTTCAAAATTAAGTAGGCCTCTAATTTACTTGCTTCCAGTAAGTTCTATATATTGGTAATCACACAGTTCTTTTAAATATAATCTAAAATGCCTGTTTCTTCGCCTTCTCAGCTTATGCCTCTAGCTCTTCATTTACTGAGGCTCTTGGCTCTAGTTAGAAGATCACACTTAAAAAAAAATCTTTGCTCTGAAAGATCTTATTGGTAAATTTTACAGTAAAACTTTTAAAATTCCAACCCCAGTGTTTAGAGGTTTCAAAGCCAGCTCTTCCCACAGTGCAGGGCCCCAGACATCTGCATTTTTTCTGTACCCTTCAGTTCTGCAAAAGTACCCATCCGTTCTCTCTGAAATCACCCCTTTCAAATCTTTGACCCCTTGCCAAATCTAGATACAGAAAAGCGATAGCAAAATTAAGGTTATGTTTTTCAATGTCTTTCCTGAGTTTCTGGCTTAGAATCCAAATGGCCCGGTACCAACTAAGCTTCCTCAGATGACAGTTTTACCAAATACCTTGTTCCTGAGAAACATGGATTGCAATGTTCTCAGTCTCTGTTATGTTTCATCACTACATACCACCCAGTCACTAACCCAAAGCTACATGTTTTAGGTTTAGATGTGTGTCTCAGTCAGTTAGGGCTACTGTAACAAAATGCCATAGACTAGGTGGCTTCTAAAGAGGAGATGTATTTCTCACAGTTCTGGAGGATGGAAGTCCAAGATTAGGTTGCCAGCATGGTCAGGTTCTGGTGAGGACCCTTCTGGATCATAGACTTCTGACTGCTCAGTGTTCTTACATGGCAGAATTCACAGAGAGAAAGTGTTCTCCTGACTCATAACTGTAAGGTCACGAATCCCATTCATAAGGGTTCTACCCTCATGCCCTCATCTAATGCTGATTACTTCCCAGAGGTCCCACCTCCTAATATTATCACATTGGAGGGTAGAGTTTTAACATGAATTTGGGGGGGACACAAGTGTTCAGTCAATAACAGTGAGTAACCCTCTCCTTCTGTTAACAATTCTGACATTAGGATAAGGCTAGCCTGTGTTGTTACAAATCAATCCTGAAAACGCAGTTTATTAACATAGCAGAGCTTTATCACTCATGCTGCATGTCCAGCAAAGGAGTTTATCACAAACCGCCTCATGGTGGTGGAAAATGGAGGAGGGAAATACATGAAACACTCACTGGCTCTTGATACTTGACCAGAGTGATACTCATCACTTCTCCATACCTATCATCAGTCCAAACAGCTCATCTGTGGGCTAGTCAAGGTGGGAAAGAGTGTGGAAATTCCATGAGCACACTTCTGTCACATTTGTATCAGGCAAATACACGTCTTTCAGATGGCATAGGACATAGTTCACACCCTTCTCTAACACAGCAACTATATAGCTATAATATATATAAATATAAAATATACTAGTACTAATTGCTAATTTACTATCAATTAGATGATATTGAAAACTTTACATAAGAATATCACTAATAAGAAGAACGAAGAGTGGTCACAGTTGTCTCTGTGAAGTGGATGCCTGATTTTCCAGGAGTAGTGCACTATCAGGGCTTATTTCTGATTCTTTACCAGTGTTTACAGCCTATATTGACACCCCCCACCTGTCATCTCCCACACCATTTTGAGGGGAATGGTATTCAAAGTAATAATCAGTTCAGCATAGGGGCTAGCCAGCCAGATCAGGTGTGGCCCTCTCAGGATGGGTGTTAGCTGTAAACGACCATGTGTGCGTGCAGGTGCATGCCGGGAGACCCCACCCGGGCTGGCCCCCCAAGTGTCCGCAGCATTCTTCAACATGCCAGACTTCTGCACATCCACCTTGCCTTTGCACAGGTGCTGCCCCCGCCTCAGATCCCGGAGAAACTCCTCAGGTCCTCTTTCATGTCTGAGTTCCAATAGGATTTCTCTGGGGAGGATTCACAGTTGCCCCCTCCCAGCTCTTTGTTTCCCCCTCCTAGTCTTGCCAGAGTGCTGTATCCACATTCTGTTACATTAGCCATTTTGCTGTGCTACCATTAATAATATTTACATCTTGTCACCCTCACTAGACTCTGAGCTCCTCTAAAAATTAATAATAATGGGGTGCCTGGCTGGCTCAGTCGGAGAAGTGTGTGACTCTTAATCTTGGGGTCATGGGTTCCAGCCCCATGTTGGGTGCAGAGATTATTAAAAATAAATAAACTTTAAAAAATAATAATGACAGTGGTGCCTGGGTGGCTCAGTTGGTTGAGCGTCTAACTCTTGATTTTGGCTCAGGTTGTGATCTCGGGGTTGTGAGATCGAGCCCCGCATCAGGCTCCAAGCTCAGCCTGGAGTCTGCTTGAGATTCTCCCCCCAACACACACAATCACATACTCACACTCTCTCTCTCTCAAATAAATAAATAAATCTTAAAAAAAATAAGGATAGATTATACTTATTGAGGATGTACTATCTACCAGGTACTACTATTCTAAGTGCTTTATATGCATTAATAAATTTAATCCTGAATAGAAGAACTCACTTATTAACTCCATTTTGCAGATGAGGAAACTAAGCTACAGTGAGTGAAGTCTATTTCCTTGTTCAAGGTTAATTTTGTCATCCCGAGCACCTGGCACAGCCTCACGCACATGTGATTATTACTCGAGTAAATGGATTCCCACTGCCCTTACACTTAAACTGCCTTTTCCTCCATTTACTGTGTTAACTCTCTCTATCCCATTATCATGTCTCCTCTTCTGCCCGAAACTGCTCCTAACAACTGTCACTCTCACACAGATCTGCCCACTTGAGAAACTCTTGCTACAAGTTACATCCTATTTTTCAATTTAAGTTTCAGTCTTGTTGTCTGGCTTTTTCAGTGAAACTCTGTTAGTACAGAAGCCATGTCTTCTATATATTTTGAATACTGCTTACCACAGAACTCACCAGAAACCAGGAGTTCCAAATAGTGCTTATTAACTGAATAATTATGAGGAGTGATTTGAACTTCAACCATTTTTGTTTGGCATAGCACCAATATTAAATACCTAATCCCTGTGCAGAACTTGTATTCACAGTGGAATTTTGTATAAGCTGGAAAACATATGATAATTGGTTTTGTACCTCCTTGCAACTCCTGTCCCCCCTGAAAATAATGTTGGGAATGAGTCCCTGGGCCTCACATAGAGGGGCAGCAGATATACCCCCATAATACAAATCACTTCTTGATATGCTGCAGAAAGATTCTGGAATTTCAAAAGGGAATGCAGAGTGTGGATACATAAAGTAAGATTAGTACAGTCTATAAAGTCAAACCTAATAACGGCTTAAAAACATAGGAGTGTACATTTTTCCTTGACACTTATAAATTTTGGACATAAGTCCCAAAATTATAGTATCATGCTCCATCATGTCAGATACTCAAGAGTTTTCTGGTTTTTTGTTCTGTTATATATTCACAAGGTTAAAGATGCCAATGGGAACTGTGGGAGCTTCCATTTTTCCAGTTACATCTTATGGACAGAGCTGAGTCACATGGTCACTTAGCCACAAGAGAGGCTGGGAAATGTAGTCTTTGTCCAGGAAGTCATTTGCCTAGCTAAAATAGGGTTTTTCTTACTGAGGAAGAAGCTGAAACTTCAGGGGGGAAATGGGTAGAGTTTTGATTCTGCAGGAAGGCATCTCCTTTTGCCCAAAGCTAGTTGTGTCTGGCATCTGAATATGTTGATGTCTAATACAAATGTAATTAAGAGGAACAGAGCTGTATTTCAGGCCTCCTTCTTATAAGCTTTACCATTCAAGCTGTTATGAATGTGTTGTTGAGCTTTGCTTCACTTTATTGTAAGACATATTAGAAATATACTGTTTAAGTGAACAACTTAAAAAAAATCAAATTCAAAGTAGACTGGTGATTTGTTGCATAATTGATGAAGAACTAATCTGAATTAACACCCTAGTTTTTTGACCGTTAGAATGCATTCTGCTCTGCTACCCTCTCACATAATCTGAATATTTTTTTAAGTGGGACTAGTGAATGTACATACTCACCTGAGTTCCACAGTGAGAGTGGTGTTACTATGCTGAACTCTGAGGATTATTATTGTTTTCTGTATGTTACAGCCTCAATCAGTGTTTTTAATAAGGTCTCCAATGCAATTCTTCTTTTCTTTCCAAAGCAAAAATTAGCACTCAAATGCCACTACATATGTCCTCTTAAATGTCTATAGGGACAGCAGATCTAGACTCAGGCAGACTCCAGTTGCTAACTTGCAAGGGACACATGCATAAAATTTTATCAGTCACTTCTCCATCACAGCAGAACAGATGGCTTTTACTACCATTCTCTTAGTGGCCCCAGAAGCAGCGCTGGGGCCAGGTTTCTGAGTTTCTTATCCAGAGGAGTGGGAAATCTGTCCTCACAATGGAAACTGATCAGTTGATCACCCATAAATCAGGAAGATTCAGAATACATGCACATGCTACCAGAGGCATGAAAATACATCAGAGATGAATTCCAGAAGATTTCACAAGTTTCTTCATTAAGCTCCTACTTCTGCAGAAACTGTTCTTTATTAGGCACTCTGTTAAATGGCTAATATACATCAACCTAAGTCATTACAGCAATCTTAAAAGAGAGGCATTGTGGCTATCTTTTACAGATGAAGAAATGATGACTCAGAAAGGCAAAACAGATTTCCTAACTTAACAGAGATAGTAAGGAATGGAATCAAGATCTGAAAGCCTATTCAGTGCTATCCTATACATGTCCTCTGGATTCTTGCCTCCAGAAAATATAAACAAGGAAAGCATGTGACTTTCCAACTTGACAGATTATATAACAGTACTTTTCAGTAATAACAATTCACGATGTCTTCTGCACAAAGACCTGTCATTACAGGTTAAATTATTATTATTCACCGTCTTTCATGGGACTTGCCAGCCATTTATTTACCAGTTATGTAAACAGTACTTCTTAGCACCTTTATATATATCATATAGTATTTGGTTTGTAAAAATTAGATATGTCAGTGGAAAGAAATTTGTGGCCCTGAAACTTAGAATATGATGTTAATGTATCTGAAAGAACAAAGAGACGTATATAATAATACATTAATAATGATCAGAGGATGAACTAGAGATGGTGGGGAATAAAATACACTTTATAGTGTCTGTATGTTCCATGGTAAGCATGTATTAATTTAATAAGTGGAGAAAACAAAATGCGTCACTTACAAAAGATGGAGACCTAAAAATAAACTTACCAGATAAGCATTAACAAAAGCTTTCAGAATATCATGGCATCATGAAATAACTGGGTGGAATCTCGGGCATTATCTAGCAGGCTCTTTGCCCCTCAGTTTGATAGGGTTTTTTGATCATTTCGTTGAGTTCCAGTGGATCTGAGATCTTGCATATTCCATTGAACAGACTGTAGAGCAAAGTAGTAAAACCCAAGAAGCTGGGATTTCAGGGTGCATCTAAATAGCCACCTAACCAGGAAAACAGGCAGAAAGCAGATGAAATGAGAATTACCAGCTCATTTTCAGAGAATTCGGGAGAACGAATCCTGGATCCAAGAATCAGGGTAGAGGGAGTCTGGGGCCTGGGAATTATAGATGATCCTTGTAAGGAATCCTAGCAAAAAAACAAACAAAAAACAAAAACAAAACAAAAAAAAGTGATCATGTTATGGATCAGGAGCCCTTGCTTAGAGAACCTGAAACAGAGTGGTATGCACCAGCCTGTTTTTCTGTGAGCTCACTCAGCTAGTTTGTGTTCTTTCCTGCACCCCTGTGTGAGATGGGATTAGTACACAGACTTATGTGACGTGGGACAAATCACTTCACCTTTTGTGCCTCTTCCCTTATTTTGAAAATGATCGGCCAGACCCATCTATAAGATCCTTTCCAAATATATTCATTAGCTCACTGTCTCATCCGCAGGAGCTTCTTTCCCACATATCATGCTGAGGAATGCCTTTTGATGGGAAAGCATGTAACTCTTCGCTGGAGAAACCCCCTATGTAACATCACTCATTCTGACCAAACTCAATCCCTCTGTTCAATTTTAAAATGTAAGCCCCGTCAACTGAAATCATAGATGCTTGAGCACACAGCCCTCCAAATACCGAACTGCTGAAGAATCCTGGCTTGCTGTAACTTCCCCACACTATGCTGGTGTAGTCAGGGACAACTCTGGTGACAGTGGCTGAGGCTTTCCGACAGAAGGTGGCTGGCTTCCACAATGCAGAAGAGAATATCGGAGAATCCAGCGGGTGGAAGGGCCAACTGTTCCCAGGACAACACTTCCCCACTTTTCTTAGTGGCTCGCACAGTGAAAGGAAACCTCTAGCATTTCAGAGGATAAGACGGGGCAATGATTATGCGACTAAAATAGCACCAGGCCGAGCTGACGATTTGGAAGATGGTGCCCATTCAAAGCAAAAGAGAGGTAAAAGACACTGGCCAAAAAGGGTAGGGAGGCAGTTTCCTTGAAAGACCTGAAAATGAGCAGCAGGGAAGATAAAAGGATAGGAGCTGTGCACAATAGCATATTCTTCTCCTAACCACCTAATTCTCCCGCTCTGTATTCATCACTGTCAGGCTCCGGGGAACCCTCAATGGGGCTTTATGCTGAGCCTCATTATCGGCTCAGAGATAGAGGGCACGCCATGCAAATGAAGCCAAACCCAAGATAGGCTGTTAAAATACTGCAATTTGTCAGCATTTAGATAAACAAATGAAGGGCATACTGTGTGTGGGAGGTGGCCCCCTGGGAGCTTTCAGGGTATCCTGACACTTGTTGTGAGAAATATCTCCGAGTTCCCCACACCGGCTCCCTCCTTATCATTTAAAGGGAGGAAAAAGAGTTGCTAATTTACTTATGGCCAAGATAGTGGGGAGACTGGGGGAGTCTCTGCTTTCATCCGCGGGTACTTAGGTTGTTGATTAATGTCCTTCTCACTAGGCTCTGCTTTCCCTTCCATTTGCTGCTTGCACAGCTTCTAGGAGGAGTGAGCTGTTATGATTCCAAGCCTGGTTTCTAGGAGTGGGGAGAAGCACACACCCACACACCCACACCAGCTAACAAACTGCAGTGACGCGAGTCTTACGGCTGACCGTAGCAATGTGGGAGCATTCTTCTCCCACCAAGAACGTGGTGAAGAAGAGTTGAAACTCCTGGCTTCCAAAAAGCGTTGCCTTGATTCTCAGTAACGTGGCCTTGTTGATTGAAGAAAAATAAAATGATCCATGTTAATTGTTCAGAGCTTACAGGCTGTGCCCCTTCTGTCAGCTGGAAGGGAAGGCGCCTCAAAGCAAGGCAGAGAGGAGGGGACAAAGCTGCCTTTGGTGATCTAGTCTATTCTCTAGTTTCTTAAAGGACTTTTAATGATGCTCTGGTGACAGCACCTTAGAAATCAGATCGAATCCATTGTAGCAGATTTTCAAAAGCAAGATTATGGGACAATGGGGTCGCCAGCCCCTCTGTAAGCGCGCCCTGCCACAAGGCTGCCTGCCTAAGCTTAGCCACAGCTGTTGCCCGGCCTAAAGCTGTCAGGGCGCATCCCTACCCGCCCCACCCCGGAGCTGAATCCGTCTCAATCCCTCCCACAAATCGAGAGTCACTAAAATCTCATTTGTGCCTCTTCGCCACTCAGGCCTCCATGCAAACCTTTCTGTTCTTTGGAGGAGAATGATGTGGACTTAATTAAGTGTGGTAACTTATGTGTAAGGCTGTATTGATGGAGGAAATGTGGTACAGATGTGGTGTGAAATGATGGTGAATTACCCTTGTGAAGAATACAAATCAGGGTGAGTGCCCATTATCTGAGGCCAAAAGAAGTTACTGGGCACTCAATTATCACTCTCTTTGTTTAGCGCAGTACACCAGATGGTTACAACACTGAAGAGTTTTCTATTATCATAACATTTTCCTAGAGTGCCTTTTCTTCTTCTCCAATTCACCATAAGATGATTACCTTCTTATGGGGAGTTGATTGTTGGGAAGGGTGCTGGGGGGGTCACGTATAGATTCAGTGAGGAAGAGCAGAAAGGGGAGCAGCAGGCTGTGTCTCTAGCACAAGAGCCTGTTGATAGACTCTGCTGGGATCCAGGCCACCCCATAATAGCTCATGTGAAATAACTGCTTGGTCTCCTTCACCCTCTGAATCCACCACTCCCCTTCTGCCCCCAAATCCAGAAGACAGTGTTCAAGTGTGACCGGCTGCTCTGCCTTCTGTCAAAGCATTTCCAGCCAAGTGAGCAGTTTTTCTTTTAAGAACCTGAGTGGTCCTCAATAAAATTAATTCCCGCTCATTGGCAGCATTGAGGTGTCAGGTGAGAACAAAAGTAAATGAGCTTGTGCATATAGGGCTAGTCATTAACTCGGGGCACCCAGCTCTATCATCTGCCCATCCCTCCCTGGCTCCCGAGGAGGGGGGGAGACCAAGTCCACAGTAAATAAATAAATCAAACTCTGCACCGTGAAAATCTCTGAAGCAGCAAGCCTACGCTTGAGGCTTACAGAACTTGAGACAAATGGAATGATCCTGGACCCCGAAGAACCTTCCTTACAAGAGAAAGATAAAATGGTGGCATGTCAAAAGCACAGGTGGCTATTTCATTCATTGCTGGATCAGCATTTAGGAAAAACGAATGTCCAGGGAAGTCCAGAGGAGGCTTCTAGACATGGATTCTAGATCACTTGATTCCAGAGCTGAACTCTTAGGAGGATGGGAGAATGTCTCGTCCTTTCTTCCTCCACCAGCCTGCATCCTGGGGTTCCTGCTGTCTCTCTTACGGTCCTTGAGAAATGCCCCTTCTTTCTGTGGAGTTTTAACAGGGAGACATCACATTTTCTAAAAGGGCCGAGGACCCTACAGAGCTCTCTGAGGTTAACTGTTGTTATGGTTGCGTCTGTTTGCTAAACACAATGATGGTGCTCTGAGTAGTGATGCCCTTATGACTTTCCTGCTTAAGACAAAAGCACAACCCTAGTGCTGTCTGCCTGAAACCTGACCATGTGGTTTTCAAGGCTGGCACCCACATCCGACTTTGGGGTTAGCCAAATAAAACTATATTTTGGTTTAGTGCTGCTAGCACTGAGGAAATGATGGGTATGGTCTCTGGTTCAGAGTTTATGTTTACTTAAGCTGCGGCCACCGTGAGACACACGTCCATTTTTTGTCACTGAACGAAAGCCTTCCCCGTCTTCGCCCCTCCCCTACTGCTTCCAAGGGGAACATTTGCCTCTCCTCCTTATAAGTGTTTTCCTATTTAAAGCTAAAAACCCCATGGTGTTGTTGACTCATCAAAAGAGAAATCCAAATGATGTCAAGTGATAGCCTAGAAAGTCAACCCTGAGCACTGAAGGCTATTTATTATTCACAAACACATAAAGCCATCGACATGGATTGCATAGATCCAATTTTAACTTTGTCTTAAATAAATGAAACAAGCTGCATGAGCAAATGATTAATCAAGTGGTGATATTGTCTGGTTTTATGAGCATGCCAGCAGAGATCCATTTTTCTGTAACTACTACCAGCACCAAAGGGGCCCTCAGAAATCCCCAAACCTGATTTTGGCTGCAACTAGAAAAGAATGTATGTGCATCATCTTACGCCCAGTAACCAAATTTCCATGATCAGATGCTTTCTTCCCTTAATTCCAAAGAAGAGTCTAGATATTTTGCATATCTTTTGTACATCATACACCCATTCACCCCACATAACCTACCAAAAAAGGAGAGAAGTCAGTCTAAAAAAGCTACAGATTAAAGGTGATTAACGATTGCACTGACCCCTATTGCTAGGTAAATTCTGGAAATTGCAGCCTGAGATGTAATTCCTTTCTCTATGGTAGCTGTAATCTTTATCGTATAGAAGAGATTTTCAAAATTTACAATGAGAAAAGAATGTTCTATGCCAGTGGACAAACCCATGATTTCCACTTTTTTAAAAAAGATTTTATTTATTTATTTGACACAGAGAGAGAGAGAGAGAGAGAGAGAGAGAGAGAGAGAGAGATTACAAGTAGGCAGAGAGGCAGGCAGAGAGAGGAAGAAGCAGGCTTCCTGCCAAGCAGAGAGCCTGATGCAGGGCTCCATCCCAGGACCCTGAGATCATGATCTGAGCCGAAGGCAGAGGCTTTAACCCACTGAGCCACCCAGGCGCCCCCCATGATTTCCACTTTTAAACAGGCGGTTATTATCCTGGATATCATCCCGTTCCTCTATTTTCTAAATTCAGTAATGGGTAGCACCAGAGAGCTGTTTGCCCCTAACACATGCTTAGAGTGGAGATCCAGGGATCTAGCGATACAGGCAGGGAGCAAAGACATGATATAGCAATTGGCCAGTGGAGTGCTTCAGCAGTGGCTGCCTGCTGCAAAGTCCACAAAAACTATTGTGAATTCAACTGAGAATTCTTAAACCATATTCCCTATATCTTAAATTGTAAACTATTTATCACTCAAGAAAAAAAAAAAGATACAAATATCTTTGTATCTTCTGTGATAGATTAGATGATTCTTCAGAAATTCAATCCTTTCCCCTCATTTCCATGGGAATAAATAGCTCCTTGCTCCATTGATGTTGGTTTTGTCATGTGATTTACTTTAGTCAATAGGATGTTAACAGACATGGCAGAGCAAAGGCTGAAAGTAAGTATAAGTGTTTCTCCTTTTCTGCTTAAGCCTCAGCCAGAATCAGGAGAAGTGCATGCCCAGGCTTGCTTGCTAGTCCTTTGAGAAGGAGAAGAGCTGCGTGAAACAGCTGAGTTGTGCCACCCAAGTCTAGCCTTGATCGGCCAATTACCGGCCACCCCCTGTTGCGTGAACAATCCAAGCCAGTATCTGTAGAGTTGCCCAATGAGCCCAGCCAACCTGCAGACACATAAGCAGCAATACACACTTGTTTCTGTAGGTCACTAATATCGTGGTTGTTTGTTACACAGATTATTTTACCAAGAGTTAACTAATGGGTACATCTTCTTAGAAATGTTCGTATTATTAGACTGAATTATTTAGTGCTCTTGTCCTCAATCATAGCTTAACATATTCTGATTTAATTAATTTAATTGACCTAATTAGGGACCAGGCATTGGTATTTTTTTTTACCTTTTATTTATTTTTATTAACATATAATGTATTATTTGCCCCAGGGGTACAGGTCTGTGAATCATCAGGCTTACACATTTCACAACACTCACCATAGCACATACCCTCCCCAATGTCCATAACCCAGTCACCCCATCCCTCCCACCCCCCAGTAACCCTCAGTTTGTTTTGTGAGATTAAGAGTCTCTTATGGTTTGTCTCCCTCCCTGGTCCCATCTTGTTTCATTTTTTCCCTCCCTACCCCCACGACCTCCCACCCTGCTTCTCAAATTCCTCATATCAGAGAGATCATATGATAATTGTCTTTCTCTGATTGACTTACTTCGCTTAGCATAATACCCTCTAGTTCCATCCACATCATTGCAAATGGCAAGATTTCGGGTTTTTTTGATGACTGCATAGTGTTCCATTGTGTATATATACCACATCTTCTTTATCCATTCATCTGTTGATGGACATCTAGGTTCTTTCCATAGTTTGGCTATGGTGAACATTGCTGCTATAAACATTTGGGTGCATGTGCCCCTAAGGGTCACTTCATTTGTATCTTTAGGGTAAATACCCCCAGGGAGATTGCTGGGTCATAGGGTAGCTCTATTTTCAACTTTTTGAGGAACCTTCATAGTGTTTTCCAGAGTGGCTGCCCCAGCTTGCATTCCCACCAACAGTGTAGGAGGGCTCCCCTTTCTCTGCATCCTCACCAACATCTGTCATTTCCTAACTTGTTAATTTTAGCCATTCTGACTGGTGTGAGGTAGTATCTTACTGTGGTTTTGATTTGTATTTACCTGATGCTGAGTGATGTTCAGCACTTTTTCATGTGTCTGTTGGCCATTTGGATGTCTTCGTTGCATAAACGGGCATTGGTATTTTAAAAAGTCCTCATATGATCCTAATGCAGAGCCAGAGTTGAGAGTCATGAAACATATGAGGAAATGAAGATATACAGGGCATCATCACTGGCAGTCATATGGTTGTAAAAACAAAGGCAGACCCTGTGACTCTGACAGACTAATGGGAGGAATAAGAATCCATATCACTCGCCCAGAATGGATTTCAGCCTTGGCTATACATTCAATTATGTGGAGAACTTTAAAAAGTGCTAAATACTGGGCCTTTCCTCAGAGATTGTGATTTACTTCATCTGTACTGTAACTTGAGTGATTCTTTGAGTTTGAGAAGTACTGTCACAGGTGGACCGGATTGTTTTCAGGAACGTTCCAATAGTGGATACCCACTCATGAGGGCTGGAATTTCAAGGCAAGACTCTAGTCTTAGAGCCACCGAAATATGAAGAATGTTCACAGTCCCAAAAGAAGCAGTGTTCGTGGTGGTGAGCAGAGCTGGAAGAGAGTTTGAGTCTACATTGAAATTATTGCTAGGGATATAGGCAAGGATTGGTAAGTCACCTGCCTTCAGAGATCAATTTGGTAGTTGAAGTAAGTCCATGGAGGGGATGTGGCATGGCGGGGACTGAGGTATCTTTGGGGGCACATACCTAGCAAAGTGCACAACCCAAGCCTAGACAATTCTTATCAGGACAGTTTTAAGAGGCTGAGAATCTGAAATTTTATGTCAAATCTCTTGTTTTTTACATACTGGTAGCTAAAAAAGTGCTTTATAAATATTGGACCAGTTAAATAAAAAATGACCTTGAAATAAATCTGGGCTACCAGCTACCAGTTTATGAACTCAAGGTTACATGTTCCAGCTGTTCAGTATAATTTTTATTTCAACCGTACCCTTTCATCATGGTGATCTAAGCGGGTCAAAAACAAAAACGCTAAGTGAAGGGACTTTCTCCAAGACTAGTGCTAGAGCTTAAAGGAGTCTTCAGTCTTGCCAGAATCCATGCAATACTGCATAGGACCTCTGTGAAAAGCTTTCAAGATGTGTGGTCCTAAAGTAGAGAAAGATGGTCTTCTGAGTGTAGCCCTAGCTCGGGGCTCCACGACCTCACTACATGTTAAAAATGTCTTCTGGGTACTGACATGCTTCTATTTTAACACACTGGTCTGCTTTCAGTTTGTTATGATTAAGATTAACAGCGCTGCTGTTTATCTAAAACTGGAAAATGCAGTGTGTATATAATGACCTTATATTTTGAGCCAAAACCCAAAACTCCTACTTGACCATAGGTTTCTTCTATCACTTCTGAATGTGAGAAATACTCCAGGAGAGCCCATCTGAACACCGGCGATTTGGAGATTCTGCAGTGGTTTCACAGGAACAGCAGAATCCTGAGTTATGGCTCCCATAGGCATATGGGCTCACGGGGAGTTTATACACCAGGTTCTAAAGATTGCAGAGAAACTATTCTTCATATTTCCCTTTGTGAAATGCTGTCTTTCTCCAGTTTTCAGATACAGGAATGAATGTATTTTCCTTACAAAGTTTCTCCCTTTCTTTGTTCCATCCTGACCATCAACCTATATGTTTCCTGCTTTGAAACTATAATCATTGCTGTCAGAAGAGCTTTTTGTAAGAGAACATGTTTTATCCCACCAGGCAGATGAGGGTTATTTGTTCCTGATAGGGAAGAAGGTAGAAGGGGTTGGGCAGTGTCCCTCTTCAGTTCTCATGCCTTCTGAAACTTCATTCCTTTCTCATCCGGAGTCTACTGGCGGGAGCTCCAGAGCATCTTCAAATTTGGGCATTAGAGTTACTAACTCCAGGCTGCAAACATCACCTAGTTTTTGTTCTTGTTTTTTTTTTAAAGGACCCAGAGTTATATACACACCCCAAAACTGACCTTTGGCAAGTAACTCAAAGGTAAATACCACTTTGAAATTCCTTTTATTCCTTCACTCCACAGTATTAGTGATGTGCTGGTTACATGACAGGCACTGAACTAGGCAGCAAACACAATGGTGGCCAGACTCTCTATGGTTTATAAAACATGCAACTATGAGGACAGCAGCCATTCATAATAAATGAGAAACAATAAAAATTCATAAATAATAACCTGAATAGGTATAAAATTGCATTTGACTTAAGTGCTAAAAGGAAAGGGGCTAAGAGATTTGATCTGGTCAGGAAAGTCAGGGAAAATTTTATTGAGGATGTAGCCACTGAACTGAGGTCTGAGGGATAAAGGTCCACCAATTAAGGTGGAGAAAACTCTTCTGGGAGGGTGGAACACTACCCAGAAGACCCTGTGTTGAGAGGGAGCACTTGTGAACAGGAAGAACCATCTTGAGGTATGGCTGGCCCAGATGGAGCACCACAAGCCTGAGGACTGGGTGGAGAGCAGGCAGAGAGGGGCTCTGTGGGCTCTTAGTATGTTCTGTTTGCCAGGAAACTGGTTTGAAGCTACTGGTGATGGGCCTCTTCTGTACTACCCTGATGAGGGTACATTATTGGGGGGGGTGTGCAGTTAGAATGGGTACAGAGGGGTTTTCCGTTTTCCAGAGAAAATAATACCTTAGAGTAATGGTTATAATTTTGAAAAGAAATGAACACAGTTGAGATTTACCAGCACATAAAATTGGAGTTGGTTTGGAGAGGGGCTAAAGGAGAGAGCAGACTCAAGGGTGGTTTGCATAATGGAATATATGTTGGTATCTTGATCTGGGAACTAAAGCCCAGAGGAAGATAAGATTATGTGATCATGAGCTTAGTTTGGGGCCAGTTGAATTTAGGGTGTCTTTGAGACATTTAGTAGGAACTAGAAAGTGAGTGGTGGTTATTTAAAAGTTCAAGGATGTGGGCTGGAGAGTTGATGCCAGCTCACAGAATGGGTGATTAAAGGAAGGCCATATAGGTGAGACCCTCTGAGAATATTATGGAATAAGAGAGAATCAGGGCTTTGCCTTTTAACAACCATTTGGTGAACGGATAGACCAGGAGATTCCCATACTGAAGGTACAGAAAGGGTTCCATGAAGGTGAAAGGGAAACTAGAATATTGTGTCTTGGAACCCCAGGCAGATAGGACACCAAAAAGGAAAGAGGGGTCACTAGTGTCAAATGATGCTGAAACAAGAACAAAGATGAAGACTTGGGAATATTCTTTGGATTTAGTGAGGAGGTCTTGAGTCACACTAGCAAGAACTATTTTGGTTGAATCCTAAGGCCAAACACATATTGAAATGAATTGGCAATTATCTCTGAATATTTTCCAGTCTCTCTCCTTCTCATGCAGACACAGGGGGAGTCATTTGAAGCAAAGGTATCTAGTTTGGTTCTTTAGTAAATGGGGATTGAACCAAAGATCAACGTCTTTTGACACAGGGTGGCCAAGAGCCAGTCTTCAAATGTTCGCTTAATTCCTGCTACCCTGCGTTTCCCTCCGTCCTACCACCACCTCTCTGCAGTGTGTTAGAAGGCAATATTCAGCTTTAAAAATCACTTTTACACGGGAGATAAATTGAAGGGGTAATAGACTTGATTTTCTTTCCACAAGGTCTAATTGTCAAGTAACATTAGAACTTGGAATGCTGGCTTTAGCCAGTGCCTGGGGACAAGTGTTTCTTCCTAGTTTGTTAATGAGCTTTAAAAAAAATACCTCAGTTATCAAGCAGAAGAAGAAATAACTGGAATTTCTGTTGAAGGTAGTCCAGTGAGTGGATAAAATAAATGATACAAATTTTTTAAATGTCAGTATTAGAAATTGGTGAGTGGTACAGATATGAAGCTGATCCAATGCCCAAAGCTATTTTTTTCCAAATAATAACCAGAGCCTGCAAATTTCCCTTTCTTCTTTCAGATCTGCTTATCTAGGAAAGGACATATTATTCAATCCATGTACACTTAAACCATCAAATTAACTGGACAAAGGTCTTTTGATGGCCCAAGTATATTTTAAACAACTTAGAGAAAAATATTTTAGTGTTTTCTGTTTACATATGGGAAGCATCACTTTGCCAAAAGTAGCTGAATAAAAATGACAAAATCTAAGACAGAAAAGGGTAAGTTTAAAAGATTTCTAGTGGAATACAGGTTTGGAGTAGTATGTGTGCTTACTGCTGACATCTAACGTGATGTCAGAAAAAAAGCATGCTTGGAGAAATCCAGCCAGGGGCTGTCTCTTTAGCCGAAAGTGTATCTTGCCTTAATGTACAAGTCATATCATTCATTCACTCAGTGAGCACATATTTGGAACATCTGCATGTTTCCACACACTGTTCTCGGTCTTAGACGACAAAAGCAATAGTGAATTTATGGACAAATCACTGCTCTCATTGAGTTTATACTCTAGTGGAGGGGACAAATGGTAAATAAGGGTGTAGTGTCAGTAGAAGGCAGTGAGATGTTTTGTGGAGAAAACAAGAGCCAGTGGGAGAAAGAAGAGTTCTGGTGGATGTTAATGCAGGGAAGTGGGTAAAGGGAGCTCTCTGTGGGGAGGTTATGTGGAGATCTGAAAAACTTGAAGGAGCAAGTTTTTATAATTATGAGACTAAAAGAGCATTTTATAAAGTACAAAGGCCCCGGAGCATGCATGGTGTGTGCCCCACAAAGCGGAGCCTTGCCAGCTCCATATTCCCCCAAACCTTGAGGACACAGAGAATGGGTTTACTCCAGTGCCTCCCTGAAGATGCTCTCATTAGCTATGGCATCCAAAGAAGAAAAATCTGCTTTCTATTATTGTCTCATCTTGGTGAGTTTAGTTTGCAAATTTTCTGTGGTTTCATTAAACTGAACCAGAAGGAGTCTCTGAATAGATCTATTGCTTTGGAAAACTGAATTAGAAGCCAGCTCGAAGTCTGGCTGCTTGGGACCCAGCCAACCTCCCCAGCTCACCTCTGGCAAAACCGACTATTTGCTTCCCTTACTGAAGACAGACCCGGGCACCCCCTACTTCCAGAGGCACACTGTGGTGGTTCGACCCAGGGTACACGGGTAGTCTGGCCAGAACCAAGGTGCACGTATTCTCATCAAATACAGAGGCATCAGTGAAAACCATGACATGCAGGGCGGGGCCAAGACAAGGGTTTTGACATATTGATATCTGCACCTGAGGGATGGTTCACCTGTTCCTCCACTGATTTATGCAGACTGGTGGTAAAGCTACTGGGGGTCTTCTATGGATTTTACATTTTGGTGAGGGGACCTCATATTTGACTAAACTGACCTGCATCCCCAGTGCAGTGGCTTTCTGTTTATGTAGCTTTATATCCCTTGTTCCGGACACTCAGCTGGCTTCCCCAAAGCCACGTTCTACCCATTGTGATATTGTGTGTGGCCATACATTATTTAAAAGAAAAAAAAACCCTCATAATTGCAAGATTGAGGGAATTCACATCAAACCTGGACTTCTGCATGCTCTCAAAAAAACTCTGGCAATAATAGCACCACATTCCCTCATGGCAACAATTGGTGGGCCTTGACATGCCCTCTGTCACCCCCAAACTTTCACCATCCCTTGTTACATCTCATTTGCTCACATTACTTTGTCTCATTTCCTATTTGGCCCCTGCAGGCACTGATTCTTATGATTGCTCCTTTAATCATTATCTTGTTCTTGTCACCCAGTTTCTTTTGCCCCAGTGTTGAGGAGGGCAAGAGGAATGATGTCATCATGGTGGATACACCCAGTGGCTGCTACGATCTGGTCCATAATACAGAAAGCGAGGCAGAGGCTTCTCTATTGCTTCCTCCTCACGTGGTAGTAATTTGATGGAATGATGATAGGCTTAAAAGCCATTAGTCAACAGTAAGAGAGAGTGAGTGTAAGAGTGTGGGTCTTTGAGGGGGAGACAAACTCTCCTGAAGGAGAGAACAGATGAGCTTAAAAGCAGGAGCCCAGTTTCATGTCGACTCTGGATAATGAATTTTCAAGCTCTTTTGGCAAATGAGCTTCAGATACATGGTTCAACCACCTGTGTCCTCCCTAGATTGTAAGCTCTTGTGGGCAACGGCCAGATGGCTTTTGTTTACCAGTGTTTGCCCAGTGGTAAGCCCACAGCATCTGGGAGACTGTCAGTAGACCTGTTTCTGGAAGCATACAGCCACAATACCATGATGTGTGAGCTCTCCTTGCAGCCTATGTCCCTAGGCAGGTCAGGCTCAAGGACTCCCAGACAACGGAGTCAAAAGCACACCTCACAACTTTTTTAGTGGCTACGGAAATTCCATTTGGATTGAAGCTGCTCAAAATGGTTATGGCACACAGAGAGGAAGAAAGATTTTATAAAGGAGGCCAACCATTCGTGCATCAAAACACCATTCCCGTCTTGTTCAGCCTTGAAACATCTTCCCTTAATTAATTATTCCTGCATTTATTTCCTAAGGCTGATGAACAGCTGGCTTGTACTTGAAGTTACACAAAGAGCTGGGTTTGAGAGTGCATTGTAGTATCCACTACTTCATCTAATAGCTCTGAGGCTTATTTCAAACATCTTGTTATTGAGCCTGCCTATATTATTCCCGCCTGTGACCTTCCCTTTGGTAGCTGCCAGTGCTGATTGGAACACATCTGGTTCTTTCTGAGCAGGGTTATGGGAGGAAGGAAGATCGAGAGATGCGAACAAGATCTAGATCTAGTACACACTTTGAAGAATACCCAAAACATCTTTGAAAATGATTAAGCCATGGCAAGATAATTTGGGATAGAAGTTGTGATATTTTTCTTCCTATGTTTCTTCCTTCCCACACTCTGTAAGCAGGTAGCTCTGCTGTGTAGTTGCATGCCTCAAGAGTTCTTGGCAGGCTGACAGCAGACTTTACAGGAAGATCATGATTCTTCCTGTCTTTGAGCTTGGGTGTCCCGGGTGGAGAAGGGGGGCAGCCAGTAATACAGGCCTTTGATGACGACAAGCTTCAAAACTGGCATGAGGACACTTCCACTGCATTCTGTTTGTTAAAATGGGTTACAAGGTCAGCCCAGGTTCACAAGGTGTTGAAGTAGACCCTGCCTCTTGAGGCGGGCTGGCTACAAAGTGACACCTCGTGTGACATGTACACAGGGTGGCCTGGAAGATGGGGGCCATTTCTGCATCGGTTTATTACAAGGAGACTTTGCAGATTTGTTGAGGCCAGAACCTCTGTATTGGATTGACCACAGCTGCCCCTTGCTTTGAGCTTATCTCTAAGCAATGATGATGCGAGTACAGTACCTCCAAATTAAACATGAATACTTGGAGGACAAGAGCTTGTTTTTTTGTTTTTTTTTTTGTTTTAAATTCCTGCACCATTTGCAGAACTTAATATCATACCAATCATATTACTGATAATTTTTTGTTTGATTAGAGGTGGAAAAGTAATACTCACAAACCTGGGACATTATGTATCTAGTTATCATTATCTTGTACTTAAGTAGGCCGTCGTCTGTGTTCTTGGACTTATGTAGAACCATGAACTTCTATAGAAATTTTGGTGTGTAAAAACTCAGCAATATGTTTCTTTCTAATTTTCTTTAGAATGGTCTCAATAATCCCTGTCCTGTTGAGCTGTTGAAATTCATTCACAGCCGTGATTGGGGTTCCGGTACCCTCCTGTGGGAATTCAGATATCTGTGGAAAGTCGAAGGGTGCCTGGGTGGCTCAGTTGGTTAAGTGGCTGCCTTCAGCTCAGATCATGATCTCAGGGTCCTGGGATTGAGCCCTGCATTGGGCTTCCTGCTCAGCAGGGAGTCTGCTTCTCCCTCTTCCTCTGTCTGCTGCTCTGCCTATTTGCAAGCTCTCTCTATCTCTCTGTCAAATAAAAAAAAAAGAAAGTTGAGGAAAGCTCTCTGGGCTCTTTTTTGTCCCAGTTCGAGCCCGTGTGGTTCCTCAGAGTTGCACAGAGCTCAGCTGCCGAGCCTGCTACGGGGAGTGGACTTCTTCAAGAGGTCCTGTCTACTTGTGCTCTCTCCTGGAACTCTTCTACCACCATGAGCACAATCCTGGGCTGGGCTGCTGGTGGATGAGAGAGCGGGTGGCATAGGGCTGAGTCTTCCCTTCTAGGGCCACCCCACCCCAGCTGCCACCTGGCCCACTTCCTGCTGACCTCCATCATTTGCAGGAGCCCTGCTGGCATCAGCCAAGCCTAGCCCAAACCAGCAGAACTTCCCAGGCCACCATAGATTTGGGAAAATAATAATGGTGGTTGTTTTAAGCTACTATGTTTTATGGTAATTTGTGATACACGGTCTGTGTATCAGTAGATAACGCACAAGAATAGTCAATGTATCAGGTTCCTGCAGGAGAAGGAAGGGGCTTTGAAGATTTACTGAAGAAGGGAGGACTGGGTCATCGTTCCCAGGCAGGGGAAAGAGTTTTTCTGATTTGGTTTCAGCCTTTCTAGCCGATCAGTCTCAATCCCAGTTCTTTTAGATAGACCTCATCTTCTCTCTTAGTCTCCTTTTCTCATGCCGTCCAGCCTCTTAGGTTCTGAGGAAATCAGAGCAGCTGTCAGCGCGGGACCCCAGCCTCCACGAGAACCCTCAGCCTCCTGGGCCAACCTCAGCAGCTTCCTTTCCCTTCATCAGAACTCAGGGGACAGGAACACTTGGACCCTTTTGGCAGATTTATATAGTGTTCGCCAGGCCTAGGACTCTCCTTGAGTGCCCAATAAAACAAGGTATTTTTGCTGTTGTTTTATTCCCAGGACCTAGACTTTCATTACCGAATAGAATTTAGAAATAAAAATAAAGCTTCCTTCACTCCTGGGGCTTCTACCGCCTCTGCCCATGAGCTGCCGTGCCCTCCTGGTTCTCAGGCTCTTGGGCTGTAACTCTCAGGATTTCCAACTTCCTGCCTCTTTCCAGAGCTGATGCCACTTTCCCAGGCACTGGGAGTGAAGTCTGAAAGGGTCAGTCCCCGGAATTCCTTGTGGTAACAGTGGGGAGACAACCCCTCCTGTGGTTAATTGGCACAGGAAATGAGCAAAGTTGAATGTGGTTCTCCTGTGATTAGAAACCTTTTTAAAACAACAAGCATGGCTGAATCTTTCCTTAAAAGAGGGTTCAGAGTGGGTTGAGAAACCTGAGAACTATCTAGGTGATTTAATGAAAAAATGAGGTTGGAGTCTTTTCATTTTGCAGAGGAAAAAAGTAAAATGAAAACAAGAGGTGAAAACATTCCTAAATGTTAGAGACCCGTGGGGGTCTCCCTCATAATTTTTCGCTCTGGTGTTGCTGAAATAAACCCTACAGAACACACCCTGGTTCGTTTTCTTTCCCATTCATCCTTCCTGCCCTGATGTCTTCAGAGCAGGCCTTTTAAGGATCTGAGAGCCTTTTTAAGTGCTGCCTTTGCCTGTTTTTGCTCTCTGACAGATGTGGATTTTAATGAATCTTCCTTCTTGGGTTTCAAAACCATCAGGGTGTTTGTTCTTGTAAGTAAAAATTAAAAGAACTAATCTGGAGTAAAACTTGTTTTGTTTTGTTTCAGAGAGATCTAGAGAGGCGTGGAGAAGCCCGACCTCCAGTGTTATTAAGGTATGAAGAAAATACTGTGCACAGAGGCAGACACCCGCCTTGGTACCTCCTTCCATAGAATCCACACTCCCACTTTTGCTTATACAGCCTTATACTTACATTCTCTTTTTGTTCCCCCTAAGTGCTTAACTCAGTCCTGAGCACAGAGTAAGCGCTCACTACACTTTTGCTGATGTGAATGAAAGGCCTGGGGTATTTCCTACAGATTAAGCAATTTTGACACCATAATCCCTAAATAATTCCCAGGAAGTGCCTTACACAATGGTTTCTATTGCAGACACATTAGGGCTCTTGATTCCTGTCTTTTGCTGTTTGTTTCTGGTTCATGTGTCAAGCCACTCACTCACTACCTCTTGGTTCAGTTCTTTAGACAGTCATGGGGAAATGAGTGATAACTTCAGGGCAGGACGTTTTTACTCTCTCTGTCTCAGAAACTAGACTCCAAAGCAGAGAAATTATTTTTCCACTTTGCTGAGTAATAGAAGGATTATGACCTGCAAATATTCGGAGAGGGGTGGTCAAATGCAGCAAGAAGAGATGAAGGTGCTTTCAATAGACATGAAACTGTTCCAATTCTGAGGCCCCCTCTGAGCATGGGGAAATGTGGGTGAAATGTTATAGCAGCAACAGGAATGGTTATTGAACTGTGAAAAGCATTTGCTACATAAAGAGGGCCTTAATTCCTTTGATGTTATCAGGGAGGGATGTATTAGGTTCTGCAAAGCAAGTGGCAATGATCAGCAAATGCATTTTTAAAATGTTCTTCTCCTTTAATATCAGATGACTATAACTCAATCTCCAGTCTCTGAGTTATTCTTCTTGCCCCTCCTCCCCCAAAAGAGGGCGTGGCCAGGGCAATTAAGACCAATTAAGAGGGGCATTTTAATTTTGAAAGGGGTCACCACCATCTCACTCCTACTTTTCTCTTGCCTTTGCATTTCTGAGAAACCTAAATTAAGATATTGGGATCTCTGAAGTAATGAAGAATTATGGATAAATTACAAGTTTGTCAATTGAAATCAAAATAATACTTGATAGTCACATACAAAAATGTCCACATTACTTTGTATTTACTTTCTTTTTAACAGGATATTTTTTAAAGATTTTATTTATTTGACAGAGAGAGAGAGATTGCAAGTAGGCAGAGAGGCAGTTAGAGAGAGAGGAAGCAGGCTCCCTGCTGAGCAGAGAGCCCGAGGGTGGATCCCAGGATCCTGAGATCATGACCTGAGCCAAAGGCAGAGGCTTAACCCACTGAGCCACCCAGGCGCCCCTGTATTTACTTTCTGAACGGTCTATAAAAACAAGTTGGAAATCTTTTTTTTTTTAAGATTTTATTTATTTATTTGAGAGAGACCCTGAGAGAGGAAAGTGAGCCAGCAAGCATGAGTGGGGGATGAGGGGAGGGGGAGGGCAGAGGGAGAGGGAGAAACGCAGGGAGCCAGACACAGGACTTGATCCCAGGAGCTGAAGGCAGACGCTTAACCAACTGAGCCTTCCAGGCGCCCCCAAGTTGGAAATCTTTTAAGAAATTATGTTACTAAATAAAGGCATGGGAAATCACCACATTTGATTTTGAAAGAGGAGAAACTTTTTTAAGTAAAAATTTATTCCATTTTTTGTACTTTAATTTGGGCTAAAAGTAGAATCAGTGAAAAAGAAACGAACATTTTACTTATTCCAAGTTGTTTCGGTTGGTAAAGTTCAAAACCATTCTTAGTGTGGCAGCTGAAAGGGAAATTGATTTAACAGGTTACAAGATGGACAGAACTTGTAACATGAGCAATATAGAAAGATCACGACAATATCAAGTTAGCTGGTTTCAGACTGTAGATTTGTTCTCAAAAAGAGCATCTGACCTGTATTTATACCTTGGTAGGTGGGCACTAGAGGGATTCCAGAATGTGCTTTCACTGGAATGCTAACCAGGGGATTTAGAGAAGAAAGCAATTCCTATTTCTGTACCTTTCTTTTGCAACTGTTTACAAATCCCATGGAGCTGTGATGTCTGTGTGTCTTATTGATGTGGCTGTAGGACATAGCTCCTGTTCATAAATCCACCCACCCCCTGCCCTCTAAGCCATGTACTTTACTTTAAGGTCAGAGCCTGACTCTTGTCCAGTCTATCATGGACTCATGTTGGAAATCGACACAGAAAATATCCCATACATAGGCATTAGTCTGAACTCACCCTAATATCATAAATTATGTCTGCTTACATTGGGGCGCCTGTCAGTTTCCACTGGAAGTTTCAACTCCCCCTAATTCTGACCCATCCCTGCTAATGCATGATCCTCCTACCCCCAAAGCCTGGGAGAATGAGGAAAGACAGGCATTTGATAAAAGCCCATTACCATTCAGCAGAGGGGGAAAAGAGAGAGAACAGAGCTGGAGCCACCCCATACCAGGACCAGCAGTTGTTGGGTTTAAAATTTCACGTTGGCCTCTTTCTTATTAGACAGCCTAAGCTGGCATCAAGGGGCTATCGACTGTCAAAACAGCAGCCAGAGAAACAATCGACAAAGCCATCCCTTGAGGATGTTGAGTAAACTGGGGAGAATTCTGTCAAAGGAGTTAATGTGCAAGCTGGCACCCAATGCCAGACCCAGCGTGAGAACCACTTACACGGTAATTGTCCCTCCCAGTGTCCCCCTGCTTTGTCAAACACTGCCCCAGGCTTGCCTTTCAGCACAGGAACTGATCTCTTTTTGACCAACTGAAATACACACCCACCTTCAAACCCTCCCAGCTGAGGGTGGGGGATGCAGGTGGGAAAGCAGGCAGTTCTCTAGCGAGGACCAGGGTTTTGATTTCGCCAGACTCCCCTCGGGTCGGCCATGCTAGGCCAACTGTGTCTTGGAAACGCTTGGGTCATGTTTATGTGCAGCCCTGGACTCAAGGAGAGATAAAGCCAGACACCAGCTGAGTCTCACAAACCCCTTACGCCCCGTCCGTCTGCAGTCAGAGCTCCTCCGTCCCAAAGTCCTGCACCCTCCTTCGTGGCATTTAGAATATGCAGGCGTAAAAGCGGAAAGGGAGCCTGTGCTCAGACCCAAGGAGGGTGAAGGGCAGCCCTGCGTCACCAACCACGGGGCCTGGTGGCGGGGCTTCCTGAAAAAGTGTGAGATGCTTCCACTGAGTCGTAGGCAAAAAATGTGCTCTCATCGTAATTACAAAGGTCAGAAATAGGCGATTTGAAATAATAGGATTGACTAGGAAAATAGTAATTCCAAGAGAGGGTTGGTTGATTGGTTGCCTGGTTGTTTTTGACATCAAGAGAGACACCTGTCACACACTTGAGCTGAGGCCTAGACTGCAGAATCCCTTAACATTCTGGAAATCATACCAGTTCACTACTCTGCCAAATTCTCCAGTCACCCAATAGAATGAGCAATTAGGGTTTATAAATATAAATATATAAAAACATTGTGGAAAAAAAAAAGCCACCTGGAAGTAATTTTGAACAAATAGCGTATGTATAAACATAAAAAAAGTAAAAGTAAGACATCCAAAAAAATGAATACAGGTTATAAATAGGCCAATCCAAAAAAATTATATAAGCATATAATAAATGTGGATGATTTAATCATTACTAATTTAAAAAACTGTAAGTAAAAAGAGAGTGCCACTTTTTTTTTTGCCCCATTTGGCAAATTTAAAGAATGAGAGTACCAAATGCAATTCATAGAATAAGACAAATGGAAATATATATTGCTGCAAACTATCTGAGAAGCAATTTGATGATAGGAATAAAAAATATTTGTATATTTGTATCCAGTAATTCTGCTATGAAGAAGGGTCTCCCCTTCAGTACCCTGCCATTAAGCAGTGTGGAGCCTAGTGTACAGGCTCCCTTCTTGGATGGGCCACTCACAGCCTTGACCTTCCATCTTCCAGTCGATAAACACTGGTCCATAATTCAGGAGCAAATCACTTGCTTCTTGAGAAATCTAGACTTTGTGTGGGGTGGGGGCTCATATGTGGCTTCTGTTCTCCCTATATTTTACCCAAGGATCATTCTATTAGCCTTCTTGTTGTTCGTTTTTCCTCATTTTAGGTTGTTAAGAACTCCTGACATCATTGGCAATGTGGATTCCTTTTTTGTTTCTCTTTTCATTTTCTTATCATCTTCTTTTTTTAATGTGTGTGATAACCGAAGTGTAATTAGAGGGGAAAATGCCTTTATTTTATCAAAAATATTCTCACATTGTCCTTCTTTTCTAGATTTTCTAAATTTTCAACATAGATCATTATTTTGCCACTAGGGAAAAAAATCCAATTTAAATTATTTCATAATGCGAATAAATTTACAGTTTATATTTAGGGTAAAATTAAGGTAGTAGTTACAGACATTTTAAAAATCTTTCTCAAATAACAATTGATATTCTCAATATCTCTCAAATATTTGAGAGATATTGAGNTTCAACATAGATCATTATTTTGCCACTAGGGAAAAAAATCCAATTTAAATTATTTCATAATGTGAATAAATTTACAGTTTATATTTAGGGTAAAATTAAGGTAGTAGTTACAGACATTTTTAAAATCTTTCTCAAATAACAATTGAGATTCTCAATATCTCTCAAATATTTGAGAGATATTGAGAAAAAATATTTCTCAAATAATTCTCAAAATAACAATTTTCGCCCCCTGTGAAGGTATGAAATCCCACAGCAGCATTAGGGAAGTTCTGCTAAGAAATGAAATCACCACAACATTATTCATGTTTGCTTTAGTACAAAATAGCAGTGGTAGTCTCAGTATATATTAAGACTGACTTTCCTGGTTTGAACACTGAAATCTCAGACCCCAGGAAATTCTCGGTCCCAGTCACCCTGTGTTCTGAGTGCCAGCCTGAGTGCCAGCCATGTTCAAACTGTTCTTAACTAACCCAAAGCTGCGTGGCTCTAAACGATAGTCATCTTATTGTATCTAATGACACTGTAGTCAAGAATAAATTATTCTCATTTTGCAGTTGAAAAAACTGAGCCTCAGAAAGGTTGAACAAGTTTTCTCAGATCGCACAACTAATATCAGAGCTCCGGCAAAACTTAGGTTGATCTATGAAAATTATGCCATTTTCTTTATGCAGCATTGGCCACAGAGAAGCATTTCATGGTCTGTTCACAGATGGGAAGCATCTATGTAATAAGTACACAGATGTATTGTGTACCTCCATGGTAAAGGAAGACAATGAGTAGAAACTCCTCTCCCATGCTTGTGACAGAAAAATGGGAGAATTTTCTAGCACAGATTTTAATTCCCCACTTACCAAGGTACCTGGGATGCAACAAACAGACTGTTGGGCTATCTGTATCTCATGAGGGGTCAGGCTGCTCATGAAGCCTTTCAAAGAGGATGCAGAGGTTGGAACCATTAGTTCTGTGTCAGATTGTGCTGTATAACAAAGTACCTCAAAGCTTAGTTGCCTGGGCAACTCTTCTAGTCTCAGTAGTCCAGGCCGACCTTGGCCGTGCTCCCTGTGTCCCTGTGGAGCTGTTGGTTTAACTGGTCTGGGATGGCCTCATTCACATGTCTTGTGGTTAGTAGGCCATTTGCCAGGGGCTGGCTAACTACTGGTTGATAAGTCTTGCTTCTGTTCTACATGACTTTTCATTTGCCAGCAAGTGAAATCAGGCTTGTGCACATGGAAGCTACAGGATTCCAAGAGTAACAGTGTGCAAGGCTTCTTGGGATAGAGACTCAGAACTCACACAACATCGCTTCCATTGTGTTCTGTAGGCCAAAGCAGGTCACAAGGCCAGCTCACTTTCCAGGAGTGGGGACATAGACTTTGACTCTCTTAAGAGAATTGCAAAATACCACTGGAAAAATCTGGATACAGAGAGAAGAATGACTGAAGACATCTTTCCATCCTGAAACAAGGCTAATTGGTAGATGTCTTCCACACCATTTAGAACACGGCCAACTGCAGACACCCACAACTCTGATGAATGACTTAAATGAAAATGTGGGAATTGTGAATTCAGCCAGAAACCCTTTCCAGATAATTAATCTATAACAAAATCAATTAATTCCAAAGGGCATTCTGAAGTACTTGTCACCCTCACAGTCCAGAGATAGTTTTTAAATTAGTGTGGTCCACTGTCATGTGTATATTTCATGTGTAAGGGCCTTTTTTTCCTCCTCCTGAGCTGTTCCCTATTGGAAATCAAGTAATATCTCTTAGACTCAAATATCAGTATTCTACCATAAATCCAGTAAAAGGAAGAAAGAGGCCAGATGAATTAAAACTGTACAGCAGGAATGCAGTAACAAACTTTGGCTCCCTAAAAACGTCAGAGAATATTCCCTATGTTTGAATAATTGCTCTAGGACTCATATTTGAACTTGGACAATGAAGTAAATCTGTTGGGTGCGTTGTAAGTGCTAGGTCCCATACTGCGCACTTGATATATTTCATATCATTTAATCCTCGCTGTCAATTTCTGATTCATCAATGAACATTAGCGTCCACTTTATTCATGTGAGATGATTGGAACTTGAAATGTGTGAGACTACTCAAGAGTTCTCTTTGTCTATTAAGATGTGGAGTTTATTTCATCCCTTAAATCTTGGGTCTGCCATGTGACTTGCTTTGGTCCAAGGACATAGTAAACGTGAGGCAGCAAAAGATTGAAACCCACTTGGACAGGAAGGCTTTTTTTCCTGCTACCCTTGAGTTCCTAGGGCACCATGTGAATGAGTCCAAGCCCTGCCCACATGGCAGAGATCCAAGGTGAACACCAGCTGAACGTCAGCCAGTCCTTGGCCAATCACCTGCTAACTCCCAGGCATATGAGGGAGGTCATCCTAGATCATGCATCCTCCAGCCAGCCTTCTGCCTGCCCCGAGCTAGTGGGAGTAGAGCTGGGAGTCAGGCCCATGTTCTCACATTCCAAAGCCTATATTCTTAATAGTAACACTGTACTGACTTCTCTAAAATGTATACTGTTTCTTAGAAGGTCCCTGAGGCTAATAGTTATTTAAGTTTCTACAAAGACTGCCTGGCATGCAGGGAAGTGCAGACAGAAATTTCCCTTGCTCATGAACTCCAAGTGCCTTTACACGCACTAGGCACCTATGCAGTGGCTCCTTGGATTAACAGAAACCCATGAAGACTTTCAACAATGACTTGAGCTTTTATTTTTTTATTTTTTTAAGATTTTATTTATTTATTGGACAGAGAGAGAGCACAAGTGGTGGTGGGGCAGCAGGCATAGGGAGAGGGAGAAGCAGGCTCCCCACTGAGCAGGGAGCCCAATGCAAGACTCCATCCCAGGACCCTGGGATCATGATCTGAGTCAAAGGGAGATGCTTACCTGACTGAGTCATCCAGGCGCCCCAGACGTGAGCTTTTAAATGAAGCCTTGAAAAGATAAAATTGCAAGTAGCAGGGACATAGATTTTGGAAAGGGGAGAATAGAGGCAGGGAAACCAGGGGCAACAATGTCGGGGTGAGTTAATGAAGTTATGACTCAGGACAGTGACAGTGAAATGGGGAGAGGAGGCATTAGGAGGGGAATCTATAGGACTTGATTGTTTAATCCTTTGTGTGTTTAGCTAGGCAGTCACTTCAAGTACTTTTTCATTGAACTCCCATGGGGATCCCAACTTCTACAGATGCTAAGATAAAATTTATTTGAAATTCAGAGGAGAGAGAGAGAAAAAGACATTGGAATATAGGAGCCGTCTGGTCTCATTTGAAAATCCTTGGTCTGAAATCAGGAAATAGGAGTTTTGATCCTTCTCTGACATCATTTACTTTGGAGCTTGAATAAGTCACTTAACTGCAACCCCTGCCCTCAGTTTTCATCTCTGTCCAAAGGGAATCCTTTGAAGGATGGTGCTTGTTAAGGTTAAAAGTGTTAATAAATGCTGTGTATTACCAGTTTGTAAAATGGTTTTCTCTATGAGCACTTCCCATGCCAAGGTACTTATACGAGCAGAAAAAGTTAAATGGAATTTACCAGAACTCTTTTCATTAATTTTCCACATACTGCCAACTCTTAGATTAATTAGAAATCCAGATTTTCTCTAGTGTCCTTTGGGAAATTAGTCTGAAGGCTCAACAGTCTGATGTGAAGAGAACTGACATCTCAGGGAAACTTTGCTGGCCTCGTAATATGTTGACCAAGAGATTTAGAAGTGAATGATCCCAGTGTTGTCTCACGCCTATCACATCAAGTCATGAATTCTTGGTTTGAAATCCTAGGCCCATTTCTTAATAGTTTTATAATCATGGGCAAACTACTTAACTAGTCTGTGTCTCCGTTTCCTCATCTGTAAGGTGGGGATGCATTAATACCTATGTTGCAGAGCTGCTGGGAAAATTAAATGAACTTCCTATATATCTAGTGCTTAGAACATTGTCTGCCACACTGTGGTGTGGTAACCTTATATAAAAGGTTACCAGTTAGTGTTATTGCTTGTTAGTGTGAACTGAAGCCCTACAAGTTTAGAAAATCAAGATGAATCCTTTATCATTGGCGTTTGTTTCGCTCTCTTGCTGATTTGTGTTGCTGGTTCCCAGTCATCCCTGTGCTTGCTTCTTCGGAGGCTCTCATAGCAGCAACATATCAAGTGATATGGTTCAGTCTGGTCCTTACAGGAAAGTGATCTCCAGTGACCCAGAAATCATCATGGCCGAAGACAAATTTCACTCAAAGCAGCGGAAATTCTGGGGCCGCTTCCAGGCTTGTCACATAGATCTGCTTGCTCCAGATCTAGAATTTCTAGATATTTTTCAAGTATCTTTATTTTCTAAACAGCGAATCTGTCAAACATAGCATATATCCTATGTTGAAGGAATCCTGTTCCTTCATTATGTTAGTCCAGCACCCTCATTAATAGATGAGGTCCAGAGAGGGGAAGTGGCTCGGGTCATCCAGCTGTCCAGTGGCAAAAGCACAGAGATGTTCAGGTACTGTTACTTGGAAGCCAAACCAGCCTGTGTCGAATTTCAAAGGAAATAGCTATGGGAGCTTGATCCCCAGTCAGCAACCTCTCAGCGAGATGAAGGACATGAGGAACATCAGAGAAGAGAAATGAAGTGATGGGGAAGAGAGGTCTCCATGGAGAGCAGTTGTGCCTTGGGCCTCAGCCCCACCTCCGATGGCTGCTTCCTTCCTTGGCTGTGATGTTCTCATTTTCAAGCCATTGTCATCAAGGAAAGCGTATCGTTCACTCTTGACGGGCACTCTTCTCTGTCTGCTCCTCTGAATCAGACTGTGTTCTTGGCTCCTTTGATAATCGTGGCTACACAAATGCAAAGCAGTCTGCTATTCTGCTTCTTGTTCCTTCCCTAGTGGGCACGCTCTCTCTCCACAAGGTCTGACCAGCAGTGTTTCTTCTGGATTTACTAACTTCACTTTTTTCCTTAAACCCACACTAACTAAATAGCATACCTTTTATTTGATCTGACACAGTAAGTGCCCACTTCACATTTCCTTTCTGATCAATACTTACCACTCAACACTTTCCTATACAAAATCCCCCACAGAGGCCTCCCCTGTAAGACTGAAATGTCACATACTTTTGAGTATTGTTTCTTTTAAAATGCAAACCCCTGTCACCCTGAGCCACTGACTCTTCCTAGAAAGAGTCACCCAAATCCTTTCTTTCTAATTGCTGAATGGTAGATATACTGGGGGCAGAGCACAGATGGCTGGGTGTTAGGTCATGATGGTAAGGAGGGAGGATGAGAAAAGAAATGCTCTTGTTAGGCAAGTGATGTGTGAGTTCTGCCCCAGGTAGAAAGCTCAGAATCCAGGGGAAGAAAATATCCTAGATTTCCTGGGCGAGGCAGGTGAGAGCAGGGGCTATAAAGAAGCAGAGACTTGGAATAGATGCTTGAATTCAGACGTCCACTTAGGTAGTGATCAAGCCTAGGCCTTTAAAGTCCCTTCATGCCCTGCCCACTGCTGAGCCACCCCTGGCTTCTCCTCCCATCACTGACAAGGGGGCCACCAGGAACATCTTTCTTCCACCATTAAAAGAAAAGTTAGTAGGTCATTACCTTACCCCACTTCTAACTGAGAATGTAGACAAGAACAACAACAACAAAATCAATAGGGAATAAAGCCAAATAAGTTTCCTTAAAGGTTAAATCAGATCTGTCTCCTAAGAGTAAAGAGGCTATTATTGACAGAGGGTTGGGATTCTGTTGTATTTTAAATTAACTGGATCTCAATAAAGATGGGAGTCTGGAGCCAGCTATCTCCAAATGCAGGTGCATCTGGAAAGTCCTTCTCTTTGGATATCACCATCATTTTCTGAGAGCACTTCATTCCTCGAACGTAACTAGAAATCAGAGTCTCCATCAATATTTAATCTGACTGGCTCAAACACACAGCAGTCGGGGAATCAGATAAATGAATCACTGGTGTTTAAAGGAGAACTTTCACAGGTCTGAGGTCTGGTGGGATGCCATGTGAAGTTACATGGTACAACTAGCTACGGAGAGGAGTTTAAAAGGCAGAACAGAAAGGGGTCTCCCAAAGTCCCTCTCTTATCTCTGTCAAGGAAGTCGTCCTTGTGTTCACGGACAGACCTGGAACATTTGCATCAACTTTTGCATCTACTTTTAATTTTGAGATTAACCTTTTAACATCTTTCCATCGCAGGAAGCAAAACGAAGTCCAAACCGTAACGTGGAAAGCATGCTTTTGAAATGGCTTGTGTGGCCCTCACGACATTTTCACAGCTACTTTTTAAAGTCTTTGTTTTCTCACTGTTTATACAGTATCTCTTGAGCTCTGTTGATGCTTGGCTGGCTGCACCTCCATACTCTTAAAGTGCTCTGGTTGGGCTCAGGTCATGTAATTTCTAGTCCGTGCAGCACCGCCTGTGAAATTATCAGGCAGGGACATCAAGAAGGCCAGTGTTACCATAGCAGCAAAGCCGTGTCAGTCCAGCCGACCACCCGTGATGCTCGGAATGATAATGGGCCTAATTAACTTCAGCACAAACTCAGGGTCAGAAACCCATCCATCCTCATGTGCTGCGTTACCTGGCGGTTACCATCTTTTTCAGTAGTGCATATGAATGTTGAGAGTTGAATGACACATGCAGAGCATTAAGAATAGTGCCACTTAATACTGGGGATAGCTCTCTCTCTGCCAGATTCTGGACTTACTGCTTGTCATGGATCATGGCAATAGTCACAACTACACGGTGAGGCGAGGGGAGGTGGCATTCATTACTCCCGTTATGCAGACGAGGAACTTGAGGCTTATTGTGGCCAAATGATTTGCCCTTGGCTGCAAAGCTAGAAGGTGGTAGATTTCAGTACCCACAGAATAATGCCACGGCCCTATTTGTGTAATAGTTTGCTCTTCATCCTCTGATGGACTTCGGCCCCACTCCTCCATTTGTTTGCCTCCTCACCTTGGACTTCACTTTGCCTCTATCTTTTATATTATTCCTCTCTTCCTCCAACTTTCCCTCCTCCTCCACCCCCCACTCTCAAATCCTCATGGGAAGGGTGATAATCAGTAAGAGATACTGCTCAGGCAAAGACCAGTCAGGCTTGGAACACAAGCAAGGTCGTGAAGGACTGCTAGAGCTCCAGTAATGAACCCCTTCCTAGCTGGTTCGCAGGGGCAAACCCCCAGTTCCGTGGCAGGGACTGCGTGAGCAGGGTGCTAAGTGCTGGGCTGAGGCATGGAGCAATGACTGTTATCAACCAGTATAGAAGTGCCAGTATTGTAGAAATTGGTACATTCATACGTGTTTGTATGTTCTGAATTACAGCCCTGTCTCTCTAAGTCCTTGATCTGAGTTTCTCTTCAAGTGTCACTTGCCTTGGTTTTCCCAGACAGATTCAGAAAGTCTGGGCTTAGTCTTCACTCTTTAATCTGCTCTCTTATTCTCATCGCACTGCCTTGTAAGTATTTGTCCTTGTCAATCTTTTGTACCAGACTCTTCTAGGTGAGGGCAGGTTCCAAGTAGAATCTGCCTTTGGCCTCAGTCTTTCCTGGTATACTGTTGAGTGAATAAAGAATCTCTGCATCTGGTACTATTACCTTTTTCTGCAGGTTTTGGATTCGCGGCTGGGTTTACAGAGCCTTGAGTGTGGGGGGTTAGAATTTACCTCTCCCCTTCCTGGTGCCCAGAGTTCTCTAACAAAGGTTACACTCTCAATATTGATGCTTGTGGTTGGTGGGGAAGCCATAATAATAATAAACCAATTATAAATTTCATGTTATGTGGCATTTTCCACATGCCACAACATACAGAAACTGAAATCCAGATATCATATATATAAACATATGCAATATGCATGTAGACATCATAACAAATATATGCTGATCATAAGTACAGTGACACGTGCACACTCACACAATCTTTGAAAAGCGTAACTCTGAATGCAGACACTTTATCTCCACTTTGTAGGAAAAGCTGGAACCAAAGAGCAGACACCTGCCTGCATTCATTAATTCATTTCAGCGACTGTGTGCGTGCCTTCAATGTGCTGCTCATTGTTGCTGGCACTGGGTAGTGGGTATCCAGTGGTGAACATTCAGTGTTTCATGTCTTTTCTGAGCTTTCAGTAAGTGGCAGAGATAATCATTACACATTGCGATAATGCTAGGAAGGGAAGAGGAATGCCATGAGGGAGAATAACAAAGAGCCTATAATTTTCGTTTGAAGGGATTAAGGACGTACTTCCATGAAACGACAGCCTACCTGGCAAGGAACTGCATTAGAATTTGGGTCTAAATCTGTTGGGCTGATTATAGACAAAATGACTTTTGGGTGCTTCATTTTATAGAAGACATGCACTCTTAAAATCATCTAAATAAAAAAAAATTTTTACATGTTTTAATTTTACTACTATTTGCAGAATGTTGGAGGAGAAAATAACTACTCAAGTGTTCCTTACATAGAGATCACTTGGTTAGCAGCCATTATATGTGGTTATACAAAAATTAGTTGAATACCTTCAGTGGTCAGGAGCTCATTACCTCAAAATACAGCCTGTTACACTCTCAGTAACATGGATGATTTATTATACTCTCATAATGTGCTCAAAGCTGCTTTCTCATTATTTCCCTCCAGTCAATCAGGAAAAGCACTAGGAACCCCTTGTTCCCCATGATATTTTCCACGATACTCTACTGATTTGCCTGCCGATGATTTCAGGGATCCCCTCTTCATCTTTTCCCTGGAGAAGTATCACCAGTGCCATTTTGGTCTTCTGCTCCTTGGTTGTCCCTCTTAAAATGGTGCAACCAGAACTGAACAAAGAGGCATCGGACCAGCAGAGTGTCAGAATTTTCTTCCTATTATCTGGCCACTTCCCTTCCTCCAGGGTCAGGGTCTGATAACAAATGGACCCCAAAACCCTGTGTTCAACTCTGTCAGTGTTTCACATGCCTGTTACTTATTCATGTGTTCTCTTTTTTACTTGTTTGATTATAGACTCCTTGAAGGACGTTCCTACCGTAGGGTCTAACACATAGCAATCATACCACAAATGTTTTTCAAAACAAATTTTTGAAGTGGAGAAAGCTCCTCTGTTTGCATCAGAAGATCTGTCCTAATTTACTCTTTAAAAATCAGCAGGTAAAAATCAGAAGAATCCATCATGAATATCCAAATTACCTAATGCTGTTACTTGGATTGGAACCATTCAGGACATTTGCCTGATTAGGGAATCCTGGTGTTTCCTACTGAGGCTGTCTAACAGTCATGTGTTAGTGATGTCCCAAAGATTTTTTTTTAATTCAAGGACAACTTTTAAATTCCCTTTATTTTTTGATCCAATTAAAATCTGCTCCATCGTTGCATCTCTTTCACTATCTTGCCCTGTCTTCAGCCACTTTATCCATGTTCGTTGTGCTCTCAAGTGTTTGCTCACTTGCCATCATTTTGTCCTCCAGGAACAAATGCTGGTTGGAGTTCATTGCTTAAATTGTCATATTTTTCCTTAAAAAAACAAACAAACAAAAACAAAACAAAACAAACAAACACAATCCATTTGGATTTTATTCTGCAAGCAATCTGGAGATTTTCTCTCTGCCAGGCTTGCCTGCCAACACGTGGAGAAGAATATGATCTTGTCCATTGTATAAATGCGGGTTTCTAACCAACAAGGTAGCTGTAGGGTGAGAAAAAGGGAGCAGTGGAGCCATCTGAGAGCTGGCAGGCCGGTGCCAACAGCAGCTTGCATTTATACACAGCTGATGACATGCCGTGCTCTTCTAAGTGCTTCGTGCTTACTCATTTAATCTTCACTGTAACGCAGCGAGAAGAGCCTGAATACTCTCCCATTTTATAGATGACTAAACTGAAGTTCAAAGAGCTAAATAATTTGCCCAAGATTACCCAAGATGGTAAGGGGTTGAGATGGGAAGCAAAATCCTCGAAGCTCTGGTTTCCTCTTACTAAGGCTATTTCCGTGCTGCCTACTGGGACCCCCAGCATTCTTGGAAGCCACTCAGTCCTGTTACCGTACACAGTCTTGCTCTGACTAGATGGATCAAGCCAGAAATAAAATTGAATGGAAAGGAAACAAAGATACCCTTATGTCTTCTAATAGAAGTCATGGTTTGATTGGTAGTAGTGCCTGGACTATAGTTAGGAGTCATGAATTCTAATCTCTGCCCTTATGTCTGAACCTTTTCTCTAAAGTCTTAGATTAGAAGCTCAGATGAAGGTGTCTTTCCTCTCTAGAATGCTGTTCTTATAATAAGAAAAGCAGTATTAGAGCATGAGAGATTATCAGCCATCATCTCTAGCCCTGTGTTTGCCAATATGTGGAACAAGCAGGCTACTAAAAAAATTAGTAACTTAGTGAGGTGATTGCTCACTTTTCATTCATGGTCAGTCACCCTGCTAACTCTCGTGAGGAAAGTCTCAGTGTGGTGCTAGGATATCTTTGACACCTCCCTAACACTTCTCCCTTTGTAACAAAGAGGGACAGCCTTCAGATGAGAGCCGTTGGCAGACAGCAGTATTCACTGTAGTGGTTTTACATTCACTGCCAGAAGAGACCTCTAGCAAACCTAAAACCTAGGCTTATAGGTTTTAACCTGGGGCCACTTAGGAAAACAACCTTGGCTTTAGCCAGCATCCCAGAAGGCAGACATTTTCAGTGACATGCACTTGAAGGCCAGGAAAGCCCACAAAGGAGGCCTTCTGGGCTTCCTTCTCTGCAAAGCTGTGCCTAGTAAGCTGTGTGCTTTACCAACATTAAAGAAACCTTTATGTTTTGCTTGCATCGTTCTGTTGAACACACTTTTATCCTGTAGTGCCAAATTCAGGTTGTTACTTTGGCTCGATGGAAAGTCATGCCGGGTCTCCACTTATGAATATGCCATACAGTTTCTTGGTAAAATTATTTAACTTGAGTAAAATTAAAGACATGATCTTTGCTTTATTAGCTTCACAATCTAGTGGCAATGACAGATGTTAATTTTCATATAGTGGAGGCATAAGAATCTTCCATCTGTTGGAAAAGATAACCCTGCAGGTGACCATTTGCATGGAAATACAGGCAGTCTTGTGGATCCCCCCCGGGGAATCAGACCCAGGATCTTTTGTGTGTAAAGCAGATGTGGTAACCACGACATCATGGAACCTTGAGGTGACTATTAGATTGCCCTGTGGGATATTAACCAGTTTTGCATCTTGAAAGACCCTTCCCCTAGAAAGTAGATAGGATAACTAACCGCTTTTTTTTGCTTTTCTGTAAACCGCTGGCTTTTAGGTATAAATTAGGTTATTAATCGGGTTATTAGTCGCATATTAATTGCTCTTTTGCTTTACTGTCACTGCTTGGCTTATAGAAATAATAGAGACGCCATGATGGCTTTCCTACCTTCCCCCTTCTTGTTCCCCTCTCTTGCGCGAGCGGGCCCTCAGAACCAATCAGCTTGTTCCCCCTTCCCGCCTCTCACTTCGCGCGCGCGGGTACTCAAAACCAATCAGCAAACTCCAAGTATGCCTTTTTCAAAGTTCAAATTGTCAACCAATCAGTTGCGCCCCACCCAAAACTTGTTTGTGCCTTCCTATATAAGACCCTGTTTCTCTCCGGTCGGTGTGCTCGGTTAGCTGGAGCTGCCGACCACCCTCCGGTACCTGCGTGGAAATAAACCTCTTGCTGTTTGCATCCAGTGGCAGTGTTAAATTCTTGGGTTAGGGGATCCGCAGGTCTTTCACATCTCACCTAGACAACTTAGATAATCTTTGTCAAATGCATATGATAACCTCTGACTCTCTATTTCTCTTGGAAACTAGTGTTCCATGGTCCAGGACTCCTCATAATGGAGTTGAAATTGATGTGTTCATTCTGTATTTGTAGGTGAACCATGTTTTAAATTTTTGAAAAAACAAAACAATTATTCTTTGACAACACTGAACAAGTAAAACTCAGCAATTATTTCTTAATCATGTCTAGTATGCCAGACACACAAATAAACATAATTAAAAACTGTGGTAAGTGCTTTGGAGGAATAAATGGGTGTAAAGCGACCTTGGTTTTTATTTCAGAGTCAAAGAAGTGAAAAAAAGGAAGTTAAAAATGTGTAAGTAATTATATATGTCATTCGTAGACATAGTAAAACTGTGAAGGTAACATGTGGTTGGCTGAAATTGTGGAGTACATGGTTATCTTCCTTTAAAGATGGACCCCTAGAGACTCAAGGAGGCCAGTCCACTTACACTAAGCCTATAGCTCAGAACCCTTATCACCCGATCTACCCCCAACACAATTGGAGCATTGTCCTTCTCTGAGACAAGATCCAGGGTTCCCCCACATCCAGCGGCAACTCTGTCTTCTCCTTGGCTAGATGGTCACAGGTATGGAGTGGGAGAAGGGGTAAGGCAGACTGGAAAAAGGAAGGAAGCTGCCCATGGCAATGACTACAAATGACTAGTGCGGCACCCCTTCTTGCCTCTCAGAGGTGCAGAGCTGGAGAGCACTCTGCCAGGGAGCAGTGTTCCACTGGGGCTCTAGGTATTTTACCGGCAAATAAGATTTTATTTATTTATTCAACAGAGAGAGATCACAAGTAGGCAGAGAGGCAGGCAGAGAGAGAGGAGGAGGCAGGCTCCCTGCGGAGCAGAGAGCCCGATGCGGGCCTCGATCCCAGGACCCTGGGATCATGACCTGAGCCGAAAGCAGAGGCTTTAACCCACTGAGCCACCCAGGCGCCCAATTTTACCGGCAAATAGATAAGCTTGAATGGCAATTCTCGGACTTTCTTCTGCCTCCCCCTTACTCCTCCTCACTGTGTGTATGCACAGAACAAGTCCATCAGGAACATCGTTTTAATCACTAAACAGGGTTTGATTTCAGAAATTCTGGGGTGAAGAGGAAGCTCAGGCAGTTGGGAAAAGCTGCCGCATTCCATGATTCTTTCATGCCCAGCTCCTACCTTGAGACTCTCAGGCAGACATGTAACTGCACAGACCCATGGACTAAAGCTTATACCCCTCAACATATTAGAAGGACGTTGGCATTTGTCTTTGACACTTTCTTACACCTTCACTGTCAGGTCTTCCCACAACTATCTTGACACCCCGTCTCTCTTGGAAATCAGTGCTTTGCAAGAAAAACATATCCCAGTTAGTTATCACATCTGATTAAACACCTCACCCTGAAGTGTAAATATTTCAGTGGCTCCTCCTTTCACAGAGATATGTGTACCGCTTGGCTTTGGAGCAACCTTCTCAAACAGTGGAATTTCAGCTATCAGGAAAAGCCAGATAAGGTGGGTATTTTGGGAAGGAGGATTTCCCCAAAGTCTATTCCTCAAATCAGATTGCTTTAGGACAATTATGACAGTGATTTATTGACGTAAAAGGGCTATTACTTTGTTCTTGCCACATAAAATATCTATGTTTGCTTAGCTTAGCAGATTTCCTGGTATATCTGAAACACACTAACAGAACTCCAGGGAAGAATGTCTTTTTTTCCCCTTCTTTTTCTGTATTGCTTATACTAAGTTTCTTCCCTTTGGGAAGAAATTTTAAGTATATTTCACAGCTGCTTTGAAAACAGCTGTATAAATGTAAGACATTAATAGGAAAAGCCAAAACATGCACCAGGGCAAAATGAGACCAAAGTTATTAAAGCATAACCTAAAGATACTCAAAGTAAAATATACATACGTGTTGAGTTCAAAACATATGTGATTTAATTAAAATCTGACTTATGTTTAAAAAGCTAAACAAGACAATAAGCCTGACACTTGAAAAACCTTAAGTCATTCACACGCACAAGTACGTGCATGGACCCGATCATTTCTTGAACCCTAAAGCGAAGGTGGCCTGAGTGTGAAAACAGAATCAGGTCTTCAGCACACAAAGCTGATGAGTTGAATAAAGCATTTTGTGACCGTCCCTGCCGATGCACCCTGTACATATCACACGTCATCTATTCACAGCAGTATTAATTAGTCATCCTGTTCCAGTCTGTGCAAGAAGATTATCTACTTTATCACCATCAGCAGTGTGTAGATAACACAGCAGAGATTCCCAATGGCTGACTGCATCCATTTGTTTTCTATTCATTCCTGGGACAGGGGAATTATAAAGCTGTATGGAGGAAATGCAGCAGTTGTCCTGCATAAACTTCTTTATCTTTATTTGCCCCATTGTTGGCTATATTTTTGAGTCTCCTGGCAGCCAAGGATCATATTGCCATGAAGATAAATTTCATATTTGACCCACTGGGAGCTGATGTCAGTGCAAATCTGTGCCAGGACAGATTCAAAATGATGGCAAAGAGGAAGTTTCTGTATTTTATTTCTGGAATATATTGTCCTGTTTTCCTGATAATGGAGCCAGGGAAGACTAGGAACCTGGGGCTATTTTTCTGCCCTGCTCACCTCCCAACAATGGATTCAGTGGGCCCTCCCTTTTGGCCAGACTTCAGTCTGGTTATCTGTGAAATGTCCTGCGATTCTCAAGCACTGGGATCCTGAATCCTTACCTGCAGGTCTAGTTTTGCCCATGCCCTGGGTGACTTGAGGTTAGGACAGTTGCATTTCATCCGGGATTTTGCTGCCAGTGAAGGTCGGGCTCACTGTGTTGACAGTGGTGCTTCCTGTCCATTATCAGCCTGTTTGACATTTGATGTGTGTCCATTTTGTGTGTCCACTGGAAGTCAGATGTCACAGCTCAAAGATAACATTTTGCCCCTGTTTCCCTCCCATTTCAGAATGAATTCAGGTTTTCTGTATGGGTAAGCTCCATTCAGAGTCGGGGGGGGGGAATTCCAAAGTCAAGAATGTTCTGTTTATGAAGTAATCCTAGTAACGTGTGGAATTTTCATCGTGAGTTTTTTTTTTTCCTCTTGCAAAGACTAAATGTTTAAGAAAAATGCAGGAAACTGGCAATTAGACTCAATTCCCTTCATAACAACAGCAGGATATCAGCTTAAAAATATGTCCTTTAACTGGTGTAGGGATTGCAGTAATAGAAATCTGGGGAGTGCCCATGAAGTACACAGCTTGACCTCGGGGTGGTTTGATGTACAGTTCTAATGTGTATAGAGGTCATGTTTCAAGGGCCAGTTCACATGGTGGTGTCTGGAATTCAGGACCCAGGAGTTCTGATTAAATCCCTGGTATAAAAAAAGGATCCCAGGTTGGGCTCTATAACACTTAATGTACAAAATGGGATCTACCAGCAACAGTTATAAAAGAAGTAGTAAAAAGTATTATGGAGTCATATAAAATAGATTCTTTAGCCACAAGATCATTTTTAGACATGAATTTATTGTGCCAATCACTGACTTTTTAATATTTATATCTACTCCAACCTTTTATTCAGTCAGTTCAGCAGAGAATTAGTGAGAACCTATTATGTGCCAGGTTCTTTTGTAGGGTACAGTGAAAAAAAACTGACAAAAATCTCTGCCCTCTGACATTCATCAAAGCAGAGAAAGAGGTTAGGAAATGTCCATTTTATGGTGGCAGTTTTAGGTGTGTGTGTGCGTGCGTGTGTGTGTGTGTGTGTTTAAGATTTTATTTATTTGAGGGTCGCCTGGTTGGCTCAGTCGTTAAGCATCTGCCTTCAGCTCAGGTCATGATCCCAGGGTCCTGGGATGGAGCGAGCCCCTCACTGGCTCCCTGCTCAGCGGGAAGCCTGCTTCTCCCTCCCCCACTCCCCCTACTTGTGTTCCCTCTCTCGCTGTGTCTCTCTCTGTCAAATAAATAAATAAAATCTTAAAAAAAAGATTTTATTTATTTGAGAGAGAAAGAGAAAGAGCGGGAGCTCTCTTGAGCTGGGGGAGGGGCAGAGAGAGAGGGAGAGGCAGACTCCCTGCTGAGTGGAGAGCCTGATGTGATGTGGGGCTCCATCCCAGGACCCGGGGATCATGACCTGAGCCAAAGTCAAACACTTAACCAGCTGAGCCCCCAGGTGCCCTGTTTAAGGTTTTAATACTGAGAAAGTGTCAGGTCAAGTCCTGAAGCAATCGAGGCGGTAACCAGTCCAGGTTTCTTTGGGAGCCAGGTCTCAGACAGAAGCTGCAACAAGTGCAGAGGTGTTGGGACAGGCTGGATTTGTTTAAACTCAAGTGAGAAAATGCTTGCCGGTTCCTATTTTTAAGGAAGGAGATGAAACGATGTGATTAGAGAGCCCAGGCTAGGAAACATCCCAAGCTGCAGAGTATTTTAAGCTCTCTCCACTCTCTGGTTGTCCGCTGAGCATCTGATGTTCTCTCAGAGATAAGTTGCAGGGTGGAAGGCTGGGGGCAGGATGGGAGACTTACATTCCCCTCTTTCTGGGTACTCTGATTTATGCACAAAACACCTAGAGGTGCTTGTAATGTATAATCCTTTAGTTAATTTATAAGCACGTATTTTTTAGACATTTATTTTAAGGGATATTTTTGTGGTACCAAAGTTTGAGAAACTTATTGTGAAATGGAACTTACATACAGAAAACAATGATAAATATAGTTCAGTGATTTATCACAAAGCAAACAACCGCGCAACCACCATGCAGGTGTCAAGAAGAAGACACTGCCAGCTCCCCTTCTGCCCACTCAGAGCACTCCCCTTTCCTCCGCTGTAAAGGGAAACCGGTCTTCTGACTTGAAAATAACCACTTTCTTGCCTTTTTTTTTTAAAGAAAGAATGGCGAAGAGTGTACTCATGTACTCACTGTCATTCCGTTCTAACAGTTGTCAGTGGCAGACCAGTCATGTTTCCTATAACCCAGATTCCTTGCCCTCCTTGTCCCCCCCCCAGTTAAGTCATTTAATTAATTTATTTATTTCTATTGAGATACCATCTATGTGAGGTAAATGAACAGATCTAAGGTATGCAGCTCCATGAGTTTTGACAGTTGTTTGTACATGTAGAAATTGATATAAACATAGAGCATTACAAGTTTGCTTTGTGTCTGTGTGAGCTCTCTTAAATACCTAGGAACTCCGAGGCACAGGAATGATTTCATTCCCCCACTGTGTACACGTAATGATCCCGGAGCAGCTAGCTGGCAGCCAGATGCGGTCCCTGAAGTCTGCTTATATTGATCTTTCTAAACCCTTTCTAAATGCGGACTGTTATCAGCTACGCCACTCCTCTCCCATGCCCCCTCCCCGCTTTTCCTTCTGTCGGCAAAACAGTTTGTTATGGATTGGTGATAAAAATCAGTGTCCACTGAAAGACATGTCAAGACCACCGCCATGTGAGGCCTTCAAAGCATACCGGGGCCACATTATGGCACAGTGTGAAGGGACGTGCCTGTCAGGGGGTCGCAGCCCATGTCCGCCAACTCACTTCTCCTATTTCTCATGAGTAGAAGGCTTTTGCCCCTAATCCAGCCAGAAGGCTCTCCTCTTCACCCTTTCCTTGGTGACGAAACACACAGGGTTTGTGATGTATAGGCTTGGGAAGGTAAGGATGGGGTGGATGGTAGGCTGTGTCTCTCTCTGGTTTACATCTCTCTTGGGTGATACCTTTAATGATGAGGCCTTCCTCACAACCCTGACCAGATTCATCCTCCTACTTCAGATCCCTCCCGTTTTCCTGTGTCACTTACATGGTTTTCTCTCTTGGACAGTGAGTTATGATAAGTCACAAACACGTTAATCCCCTCTACTCACAGGAAGCTCACAAAGGCAAAATGTCTTCATCTCATATTCCTCAAGAGATCTTTAATATCATTTGCATACGGCTGATGCTCAACATCAACATCTATCTGCTAATAAATGATGTTTACAAATGAGTCAGAAATCCATGACTTCATGATATAATTATACTTCATGATATAATTATATCAGACATTAACTGCATGCTCAACAATATTGTTTTAATCCATATCCATGTCTTAGTTTAAAAAGCAACAACAGAAAACAAGCAAATGAAGCAAACAAACAAACCTTGGAGTTTTTCAAAGTATCCTTAACACACTGTGTTTAAATATTATATGGGCTTTTTTTCCCTTTGTACTTCTTGATACACTTCAGGTCAGCCAGACAGTATCTACTTTATCCAGAGACTAATATAAAACTGCTACTTTAAGAAAACAAAAGTGAAGTAGGTTTTTCAAAACTGGCCTATGTTACTCACAAGAAAGATATAGTCCTTATTAGACAATGACATTATCAAGCCAAAATGCCACTGCATGGGCACGCAGGTTTCCAGTGGGCCTAAACATAACATAAGACCGGTGATAAGCAATGCATAGTTCCAAAACTGCTAGAGTCTAAATTTTCCACGTGGGGGTTTGGTGTTATGGTGTTTCTTTGTGCTAAATACTTTTTACAACAGGAAAGTAGATATAAAAATGCACACTAAATAGGGCTTTGCTCAGCATTTCCAAGATTAAGAAATGCAGCTTTCTGTGGCCCTTCCACATCGAAGCCAGTTAAAGTCCTGCTCCCCAATATCCAGGATGCATGAGAATCCCTAAAGATCTTGTGAAAAGACAGGCTCCGCTTCAGTAGATCTGGGTGGGGCCCAAGACTCTGCATTTTCAACAACCTCCCCGGTAAAGCCAAACCCAGCAGTTCTATGTATTACAGTTTGAGTAGCAAAGAGTTAAAGCAAGTTACCTCCCACTGCTGGAATTTTTCAGGTAGCCTGCTGGAGTGGGAGAGAGGAGGTTGGAGAAGGCTGGGAGGGTTGGTTAGGGTAAAGGTAAATTGCTTTTGTTTCCTGCAGTAACTTCTGCAGCCCTTCATGGGAAAGTGAATTCAAGGTATGGGATTCCTGTCTTTTAAGCACCGTCTCCTGGATATAAAGTGTCCCAAGTGAATTTTCAAAGACTTGCCCAAAGTTTTGCTCTCTTGACTCTCATGGAAATTAACTATGGCCTTGCCAGTTAATGCTTTGAAAAAGCTTCTCTCTTTATTTCTGTGGGAACCCGCATCCCATAATAACAGTGTTTCTCAATGAGAGCAACATGAAAGCAAATTAACCCTTTAAATTACAGGGAGCAGAGAGCAGTAAATTCATTCTGCTCTGAAGCAGAATCCCTTTCTCCTTTTCATGCTGCACAGAGCTCCTTTTAAGGCAATGAAATGTCTGTTGGTAAGTGAAGGCCAATGGATCTTGCTTCTAGGAAACTTGAATCTTTCCACATGGCTGTTCTTGACCAAAATAAGTTCAAATGGACGAATATGGAAGTGGGTCCTATCAATTAGGGCATAAAAAGGTAGATCATACTAAGAGAAAAGGAGCTGACTTTTGATGATCCTCTTGCTTCTTCCAGGCCCTCTCCACAGCATGTCATTTAGTTTTACTCTATCCCTGTGAGGTGGGCCTGATGTTTTTCTTACTTTCTCAGTCAGGAAAAAATTGAGATCTATTGAAGTTAAGTTTGTTGCTTGTGGTTCCACATTAATTAAATTTCAGATCTGGGAAAGGCGCTCTCTCTGATTCAAGGAATACTGTAATTTTCCCCCCAGACTCCTAGACTAAGGGAGTTCTGCTAATTTGTAGGCAGAGCCGCTCCTTGTGTGCTGTGCCTGGCACCCAAGTCCTCAGTCACTAACTCTTACACAAGTGAAGGAACACATACATATTTCTTAAATTCATACACCCAGCAAGAAGCCACATTATTTTTAATGGCTATTTTTCATTTAATATATGGATATATAACACAAAAAATAACATATGGATGGGGATTCGTGATGAAAGCAGATAGTGAGACATGTGGGTTAGCTGCTCCTTTCTTCCTTAAACGCTCAACCCAATCGTTTTGCTGGATCTCTTTCGAAAGTTCAAACTGGCTGATTATCTAAAAAATCAGGGCCACCACAAAAGGAGCTAGACAAAGTTCCTAGTATTATCAGTTCTCAAGTGCCATATTTTACTAGACAGGGGTTTCAATAAATTTTCTTGCAGCAGAGGGGAAAAAGAAGGATTCTGTGTGGGAGTAAAGCTGGACGTGAGCCCAGGGCAGTTGATGTGGGCACGTTATTATCACGCCTACCAAAGGAGGGTCCCTCTTCTACCTCAGCTCAACAGGAAAGCAAAGTGAATGACAAAACAACTCACGGTTTTGTGACCCAGAAGTATTAGAAAACATAACATGGAATGTGTCTTCTGCAATAAGAAGTGAAATCCCCATCCCTGCTTTGTTGACCCTGGTATAGACTTCTCTCCAGTAACAAATATTACTGTCCTAGGTGATAAAAAGAGATAAAATTCCTAGATGAACAAGCTAGGAAAACACACACACACACACCCACCAGAAGACAAGTGCCATCAGCCTTGTAGAGAGTGAGGAATCAGGATTTCTGACAGTATTTTGGTAATAATGTCACAAAGAGATATTCCAGTACCCCCCTGTACTTAGTCATGTTTTCCACACTCACAAAAGAAAATGACTCCGTTGTTTTCAGGGAAGCAACTGTATTAAAAACCTTGACATTATCTTCTAAAACAGTGAGTATGGACATTCTTAAATAGAAAGAGCAGAGGTGTTTGAATTGTTATACGTGAAGTTTAGTCTCATGAGTTTATCTTCACCTATTTCATTGTTTGGCACTTAGTAGTCCCTCAGTTTCTATTTGTGGGATTTAGCAAAGAAAAGCCAAGAAATCCTTGTTCTGAAAAGCCAAAGGCCTAGGTTCGTAAGGGAAGAGCTACAATGAAAAAAAAAAATCCCCAAACATTGAAGACACATCATTTACTGTCCTAGTGACCATAAATAGATGAAAATAAGTAGACAGTAATCATTTCTTATTGAAGAAGACACATGTTGTGTTTTCTAATTCTTCTGGGTCATAGAACCATCACTTGGTTTTTCAATTACTTTTTTCTCCTGCTGGGTTCAGTTAGAGCCTGGGCCCTCCTATGGTACTCCATTGCAGTGGTGGAAACATCACTTGAAAGTTCTTTTATTTATCTCTGTCTTCTTAGTGTGAGGCATCTCAATCTCTCTCCCTCCTTCCTGTCCTTTCCCATCTCACAGACAGGAACATATGATGGCTGTTCATTATTTGTCAGCATGGGCCTAGGAATGATGCTCCAGAAGTAGAAGCATCTGAGAACACATGGTTTCTAAGGTCAACATCTATCTGCTGTAGGATGAAATCACCCAGTGGCCACAGATGTGCCCGAGGGTGTCAGCTGCCTGCCTGGAAGAGCTGAAAGTTAAAAACCACTTGTCTTTTTTGACCAGTGTGAAAGTTTTACAAATGTAAATGCAGGCTCAAGTCTCACAAAAGCAAACACAGTCCTTGTCAGGGAGGAGTGGTCGGAATGGAGATATCCATCCTCCATGCTTTTCCTTTCTCCTCCTGGGCAGCACATCTTCCCTCTCCTGTCCTCTCCTAGTCTGAGTGACTTTTCTTGGGGAGAGCTCTTCTTGCGGTCACTTTCCCAGGATTTTCAAGTGGTATTTCTCCCACCGCAGTGGAACATCATGATCTGTTTATTTTGATAGGTCTGTCACTACAATAGAAGAGATCGCGAGTGCTTTGAGATTTTTTTTTAACCAACGCTCTAGCTCTTCTTTTAGTGACTCAGTCCTTCAGTTTTCAAAGCAAGGATTCCTTGGCTCTTGTTTCCTAAATCCCACAAAACAACTTCCTGCAGAAAGCAAGATCTGTGAATATAAGAATAAGAAGCAGGAGAAGATCTTATTTTGCCTTAAATTTCCCACTTCTATAGGAGAGAATACACTGAGGGTAGCTGAAAGTGGGAGTTATTTAGCTCCTCCTGTAATCTCTTAAAGTAACCCCAATTAAACAAAATCTAAGTAAGAATAGTGTGCTCACAGTGCAGTGCAGCTTCAAGTCCCTAGGAATAAGAGTGCATTTTGACTGTGTCAAGACAGTTAATTGGTTTTAGATAAACAACTCTGGGGTAGGGGACTCCTGCTGCTCTGCCTTACCCCTGGAAAGCTAGAGGATCAAGGGAATGAGAGGGTGAGCTTCAGGTAGATGATCTAGAGCCAAAAATGTAGAAGCAAATAGTGGAAGCTGAAATGAGCCAGGGGAGCAAGGAATAAAGAGCTCATCTTGAGTTGAAGAAAGTGAGCGAAGTCTGAAAGACACTGGAACTGCAATTGGAAACAGCCATCTTAAAAAAGCATCTGGAATTTTATTAAAATAGAAACACTTTAATGATGCACCATAACCTTCCAACTTAGTTTATTACACCAAAGTCATTACTACCCGGATGAGCTGATAGGGGTAGATGCAATAAAGAAAACTCAAGAAGAAATTATATATGGTCTTTCACTGGAATATGGTGATAAGGTTTTTGTGTGAAAGTATCAAGTTAATGGAGGCAGCTCCTGCATCTTCTTTGATTGAATAAATCTGCAATATAGCTTTAAATTGTAAAATATAGCATAAACAGAATTTCTTCTAAAAATGGTTTTTAGGTTTTAATTTTCAAGTAAGCATGAATAAATTACTTTGTATAAAGCATGAATAAACCCAAACAACTGCTACCACCTTTGAACAGCATCTATAGTAAAGTTTCCTGAAAGACCCCACAGCTGTGACTGTATGACTGTACAACAGCTGGACTCCCACTGAAATGTGTCTGTAGAGCTGCAGTATTAGAATCAGTTCTAGATTCTAGAATTAGAATCAATCAGAAGAACCAGTTAGCTAATTTCAGTAACTACTTTCAAAACTTTAAGTGCTTTAGAAAACTTACTGATTCTTAGGTCTCTGAATAATTCTTCAAGTAAACAGAAAAACATTCACAGGTAATTGAAGTTTGAATGTCTCCTAAGGTTAAAAACAGTACTATATTATAAAACTCTTTTAGTTTCCTAGAGCACATTCACCTATATTGGTTTATTTGTTCTTCAGAACCACTCTGTGGGGTGTGTGTGTATATATATGTGTGTGTGTGTGTGTGTGTGTATAAGATGGGGCCTCCTTTAGAGAAGTATTATTCCATTTCTTCTGATGTCCCCAAATCATTTTTTTCCACAGCGGATGATGAGGCTTTCTACGTGAGATATAACATAAGAAGAGATCGCCTGGCCCACTGGTTCCCAAAACTTGTTTCCACACTGAAGTGGCCTGAGAAATTTCAAAAAGAATACGGCTTTCTTTGCCTTTTCCCCCCAAGACTGTGATTTATTTTTCTGGATGTGATATAGGCTTTGGGACTTTAAAAAGATCCCTATGTCATTCTAATATGCAGACAAACAGTGGAGCCATCAACCTAGACTCTTTGAATCTCAGTTCCCTCACCTGTAAAGTGGATGTGTGGGTGGAGTTGAAAGCGTTTGAAGGTGTGGAGTAATAATTACAGTATTTCCTGAAGTAGATTCTATGGAATGCTGGTCTTCTCTGATCCTTATGAAAAACCAAAACAGGTTCTCTGATAAAATCACTTTGGGAAACAATCTGTAAACTACACTAGTTGAATGAATAATAATTGTCTTAATGAATGAACCAATCAATCTATCAAGAGTGCTGGTTCAAATTCTACCTTCACCCACTAGCTGTGAATCACTGGATATCACTTACTTTACCAGGACTCAGTTTCCTCATCTGTAGATAAAAGGGTTGACCAGATCTCTAGTGAGATGTCTTATACTTCAAACATCCCATAACCCCATGACCAGAAGATTTCTGAGATCCCCTTTATTTTAGGATTCCATGAGTCAAAGGGAACCAATGATCTTATCTAACTCTCTCAAGACTACAGAATTGGGGGAGGGTGCTTAATTGGTCTAATTTTGCAGTGAATCATTAGGCCCCGAAGCAATATAGCTGTAGACTGTGATTCTTCTCTCTAGTGGTTAAGACTCATTTTATTCCTAAAAGCTTTTTAAAATATTATCTTCCTTACTGTTGCAAATAAAGACAGCTGAGCCTCAGACAGGCTGATTCATAGCTACTATTTCTCAGGCTCATAACTACAGACGACAATCGACACAGGCTTTCCTTTGCCTTTAGCTTTCTTTCTGCCAGCAGACTGTCTGGACCTTGCCCGGGCTGTCTCTGGGCATTAATGAATGCTGCATTCACCCCGCTGGAAATCCAAAGTGACTAATGAGTAGACTATTTGGGATGCCTGCAGTCGCATTCAATGTCCTCTTATGCCATCTATCCCCTTTCCCTCATTTAGCCTGGAAATGGGAACAAGGCATAAAATGCAGCGAAGCCAATAGGAATTTACTGACAGGGAGGAGAAAAAATACTAAAGCCTGGCTGGTCCTATAGACCATCTATGTATTGATGTCTTACCAGAAGAGCAGTTTGGATGAATAGTTTCCTCTGAGCTGACCCTCTAAGGAAGTCTTGCAAATCATCCAAATACCTGCAAGTTAAATAGTTATTTTCAGAATAAAGGATGGCCCTTGATGTTTCAGTTCAGGCATGGGCAAACTATGGCCCATAGACTGTTTTTGTAAATAAATCTTTATTGGGACATAGCCACAATCATTTGTTTATGCATTGTCTATAGCTGTTTTTGTAAACTGACAGTTGAATAGTTGCAACAGAGACTACATGAAATGCAAAGCCTAGAATATTTACTATTTGACTGATCCCTGTTTGATAGGAACATGTTTTTTCATTGACTCATTCCTTTCTTCCCTCCATCATCTTGTAGATACTTAATAATAAAACCAATGAAATAACTACTATAAAAATGTAAAGAAGCATAGAATAATTTTCTGTCCTTTCAAAATATACCTAGAAATCAGTGGTCATCTTGTTGCAATTATTTATGCACAAAATCCTTTTAGAAGTTCACCCCTATATATACTCACATATGTGGCCTTCAGGAGAAAAAGAAAAGCTTGCACATGACCTGCTCATGTACTCCACCTTATTAAGTCAATCAAATAGGATATATATAAACTATAAAATGATGCAATTTAAAGCTGAAGAGGTGCTTATTTCTAGTCCATCCTCTCTAGTCAATGTCACAAAACTAGAGTTGGTGAAATCAAAGTTTTCCCATTACTCTTATGCTATCATTTTAATATAAACATATATATGTACATGCACATATAAACAATGCATAATACATAAATATTTGTGGTATATTTATAAATGTTTCAACATGCTAGCTTATTTTGCAATGTCTCCCTCTTAGGACAAGTGTTGCCAGAATACAGTTTCTCCTTTTGTAGTTCTGGCAAGGACAAAACAAGTAAATACAAGAGAAGTTTTATCTGGGATTTCCTCACTCCACGGGTAAGAAAAGATTTTAATAGGAATTTAGTTCTAAAGAAGTATTAAAACATACTCTTGTTCAACTAACTCAATCTTGTGTACTTCTGTCCTGAAGCTATAAGATATGCTGGAGTCAGGGTTAGTTTCGATAAGATTGACCTTGATTGTAAAGCAAACTTTTTTCCCCCAAGAGAACAGCAGATCAAAAACACTTATGTAAAAAACAGGAGCCAGAACCAATTCAGAATTAAATGTGGATTGTTGACAGTTATAGGCTGCTTTAAGCAATGCTGTTTCTACAAATCATTCCTAAGAAATATTTAAGTGTGTACATGGAGAATGTAATTCAACCAACAATTAACACAGTGGATGATTTCTTAGTCTCAGTGCAACAAACTTAATGATGATGATGTTGATGATGAATAATTATTATATTCCTGGGATACTACTTCTTGGCATCTAAAACTCTCAATACACATTTCTTGAGGACCCATCTTTCCCCTTTTCCAAATCAGCCCATATTAGGATTTCATGAGCTAGAAGATCAGATTACTGCTGCTTACAGAGAGCTGCTGCAAAGTGCAAACTAAAGTGCTGGAATTTTAATGCCATATTTTAGTGGAGTGAGTGCATGGCAGAGGAAGATTAATTAGATTTAAGATAGAAGGAGAGTCCAATTTAATTTTGCCCCATTACTCGACATGCCTGGAAATTATACTCAGTGTGTGGGATTCTTCCCCCGAGGGGAATAGCACCAGAGCCTCCTCTCTACCCTGTCAAGCACAGGGAGATGTGCACAGTTCTCCTTCTGCTCATCCTGCTCTGTGCCCTAAGGGGTCTGTTTGTGCCGGAACTGCTCTGCAAGCCAGTGGGAGTTCTTTTCTGGCACATGATTTGCAACACGAGAAATGAGACTCTGTGGTTAAGATACGTTGGCATGAATCTCTGGGTCTGATCGACCATTATCAGAGAAGCCTATCCTCCAATTCTGTGTCAGAAGGGAAAAGCAGAGAGAAGCATATGGTCACATTTTCAGCCATTTGCAAGTAGATTCTTGCTTTGGCCAATTAACACTCGATTAACCAAATAAGGACTTCCTGGACTGAATCAGGAAATGCTCTAGACAAAGCCCTGTGCCAGGATTGCACCTTGCTCTTCCCCGCCCCCCCCAAGAGTTTCACATTTATTAGCTCTCAAAAAGCCCTGTCTTTGCCTATTGAAATTCTTTAAGACCCAACTCCAATTCATTGGTCCTTCCCTAGTCCTTTTCAATCTCAATCCTCTAAATTTTTAGGGCATATAGTGTGGTCCATAGAACTTGGTGGTGAAACTCCATCACTTTCCACCTTCCAACTTACAGACTTTGAAAGCTACAAGCAAAACTCTGTGATGGGGCAGAGACCTATTGACTGCCGACCACCAACAGAGGGTGTGAACAGTTGGAAAAGTGGACTCAGGAACCAACCACTTGCATTTCCTGGACAACTGTCTCCTGGTACTTCACTATCCTTAGCTTTGTCCCATAATAGAGCCACAAGGTTTTGAGAACCAGAGGCAATCTTCCTCAACGTCTTGATTGTATTTATCTAAAATTTCAGTTCTAGTCTTCTTTTCCTTCCAGTGTCCCTTTTCCCCTACTGGTCTTGTATTTCCCTGTCATTCAATCAAAAGAACTTATAAAGCTCTCCAAGATCATTGCCTGCTACCTAAGGGTATCCAAGACCCCAATTCATCAGTGCTGAGGTCAGTCAACTGTCTAGAACCTTTATATTTTCACAGTTGCCTAAACCAGTAGATCTAAATCTCAGACTGTGCATTGAGAGTCATTATTGAAAGAACTTTTAAAAAATATCGCTGGCTGAGCCCCAGTCCCCAGATTCTTGATATTCTATTCTAGAGTAGAACCTATAACTAACACTGATTTTTTTTTTTCTAACTACCCCAGACAATTCTAGATACAACCACAGTTCTTTTCTCTGGACAGTAATTGTGTATAAAACACAATGCATATAAAACTTAGGTCCTTGAAGTTGACCCCAACAAGATGATACAAGGACATAAAAACACTGCAATTGATAAATGTGAAACAGATAAAAGAGTATTTCTCGGGTGGATGGGTTATGGACATTGGGGAGGGTTTGTGCTATGGTGAGTGCTGTGAAAGGTGTAAGCCTGATGATTCACAGACCTGTACCCCTGGGGCAAATAAAAAAAATTCTCTCTTCTGCAAAATATTTCAGTTCTATATAACAACAAATACCATACCTTTAATTTCAGAATTGTATATCTAATTCTGACACTGCAGATTCAGGAACTCAAATCTCTTTTTCTTTCTTATGTATCCTATCTTTAGACAGAAAATTTCAGTGAATGTCAGAGCTTCATTCAAAATTATTTAGCATCATTGAGCAATGACTTTAAGCCACATGCTGGGAACTTTTCATGTAGCTGGATTTAAGGTCACATTATCAACAATTCATTTCATTTAGAATTTCCTTTTAAAAATCAGTTGATAAAGTAATATACATCAGGAGCTTATAAAGTGTTACAGAAGGTTATATTAATTATAAGAATTTGAAGAAACACTTTAAATGTGATCATTGTAGTGAACTTAAGAGTTGATAGGCACTAACTCCAAGCAATGAAAGATCGGTGACTACGACTAACTTTATTAGAAATTTTCTTATTGAGAGGCTCATACCATTTTAATAATTAAAAAAATTAGCTATCAACGTGTTGATCTTCTTTGAATCTCATTAGGAGCCAGATGTCAGGGTTACAGACATGAAGCCTCTCAGTGGTAAAATAGATTCATGGTGGAAACAGTTTGTTTTTATCAGTGTTTATACTACCTTAAATAGGGTGCCTGGGTGGCTCAGTTGGTTAAGCCTCTGCCTTTGGCTCAGAGCTCAGGACATGATCCCGGGGTCCTGGGATCGAGTTCTGCATTGGGCTCCCTGCTCAGTGGGGAGCCTGCTTCTCCCTCTGCCTCTGCCTGCCACTCCCCGTGCTTGTGCTCGCTCTAACTAGCTCTCTCTCCATGTCAAATAAATAAATAAAAATAAATAAATAAAATAAATAAGCCCTCTTAAATAGCTTCCAAGAGTAATGCTGCAGCAGGCTGAAGTTTATTTCTGAGGATTAGAAAAGAGGCTTCGATTCTCTACTGTCTTTTTGATCCATACCTTTTCCTCCCATCAGAAGATGGGATCTGTTGCCTTATACTTTGAATCTAGGTTGGCCTTTGTGAAATTGCTCTAGCCAATGAGAAAAGTAAAGATTACCTATGATCCAGAAAAATTCATTTTTTTTTTGGTTTACCTGCTTAGATTTCACTCTCTATAGAAATGTGTCTCCGTATTGTTACAGAACATCTATTTTTCCAAATGGTGGCATACTGTATATATTATAGTATTCTATAAGCTCTCCCCTTCCTTTATTTAAAAAAATATATATAAGGTGTTATAAAACACTTTTCATTTTAATACATTTACCTCAGCACAATCATTTCTAAAAACTTCACTGCATTTCATACTGTGGTACCATAATTTATTGATCTAATGCCTCTGTTGCTGGACATTTGTAGTGTATGCGCAAATAAAATACAAAGGGGAAAACTATGTGGAAAAAATGTTATTTTTGGCTCACTTGACTCTATCTCTTTAGATGTTCAACACTAGTTTCACATTAGATTTGGTTCAATTTTCTTTTTTCATATAAATAACTCTGGACTATGTACCACAAGATTGTGCATTTAGTCACAGTTTCTTAGGGAAATTTTCAAGAATTGAGACTACTAGATAAAAGTGTATGAAAAGTTTTAAGACATTTCACAATTGCTTCTAAAATTTAAACTACTCTTGGTTTCCGTTAAGAGTATATATAAGTTGTGAAATGAGTAAGGTTTTGTATTTGTCCTTGAGAGATTTTATTTCTTTTTTTTTTTAAAGATTTTATTTATTCATTTGACACAGAGAGAGAGATTACAAGTAGGCAGAGAGACAGGCAGAGAGAGAGGAGAGAGGAGGAAGCAGGCTCCCTGCTGAGCAGAGAGCCCGATGTGGGCCTCGATCCCAGGACCCTGGGATCATGACCTGAGCCGAAGGCAGCGGCTTTAACCCACTGAGCCACCCAGGCGCCCTTTATTTCTACATTATATCTTTTCTTGAGATATTTTTGAATTTTTATTTAAAATTTCCACTTCAGGGGCACCTGGGTGGCACAGTTGGTTAAGCATCTGACTCTTTGATTTTGGCTCAGGTCATGTTCTCAGGGTTGTGAGATTGAGTCCTGAGTCAAGCTCCATGTTAGGCATGGACACTGCTTAAGATTCTCTCTCTTTCCCTCTGGCCTCCTACCGTCCACCCGCCACCCCCGCCACTGCTCTTACATGTGCGTGTGCACATTCTGTCTCTCTCTAAAAAAAAGTTTAAATAAAAATTTCCATTTCATTGACAAGAGTGTTCATAATTTCTTCTTTTAAAAGCATTCATAATTTCTTTTTTCTTAAAACATTTTATTTATTTATTTGACAGAGAGCGAGAAATCAGAAGTAGGCAGAAAGGCAGGCAGAGATAGAGGGGGAAGTAGGCTCCCTGCTGAGCAGAGAGCCTGATGTGGGGCTCCATCCCAGGACCCTGAGATCATGACCTGAGCTGAAGGCAGAGGCTTTACCCACTGAGCCACCCAGGTGCCCCGCATTCATAATTTCTTAATAGTGCGTCTATATCGTGTGCAGTGCCTCATTACTCTTTCATGATGTTGGTGACTGGCACCTTCTTTCCTTTTTTCTCTTCTAATTTTTCTATTAATTTGCCAGATGTCTTTACATTCTGTCTTTTAAAAGAAACAAATTTTAGCAGTTTTGATCTCTTCTTTCCTATTACCATTTTTATTGCTTTCGACTACTTTGTGAAAGTTTATTTACTCCTTGTAATGAATGCCTCGTTTGTTAATTTTCAGCCTCTATTCTTTACTGATTTGTTTTCTGCCTGTAATTCTGTCAGTTGCTGAGAGAGATGATAAAATCCTGAGTAAGTTATTTGGGGTGACTTGTTCTTCCAGTTTCTGCGAGAGGTATGTCCAAGTCTTCTATATGACCATCGTTTTTTCTGGATCTTCTTTCAGTTCTCTTGTAGCCTATGTCTTCTTATAGGCCCAGCAGTTTCTGATTTATATATTTTTAATCTTTATCATTAAGTACATGGATATGCAAAATGATTACATCTTCCTATAAGTTGAACTTGTTATGAAGTGTTATCTAAATATACCTTTTGCCTTAAATCTATTGTTTAATATTAAAATAGCTATACCATCTATCTTTTACTTCTTACTCACATAATATATAGTTTTCCCTCCTTTTACTTTTGTCTCTTCTATTGTTGGATCCAGGACACATAGGATGCACACTGTAGGATCCATAGGATCCACAGTACACATACGATGATCACACTTGAGGTGTGATCTCTGGTGTGAATGCCTCTCCTCCAGGAATTATGTTATGCACCAGGTTTCACTGGGATTTCCTTTAACACAAGTTAATGTTCTTTTGATTGTTTAATTAGCTGTTTACATTTAAATAATTACTAACATACTTATGCTTAAAATATCCCATCTTAATTTTCTCTCTTTCCTACTTGTGCTGTTTCATTTCTTTCCCTGCTTCTAATCTTTTGGCTTATTTTTTATTCTAACTTTTCCTTAAACTAATTTGGAAATGATACCCTGGAAATTAAAATATGAGTAGTCATAAAAGTGTAAAATTAGTCAATACTTCTGTTATGGCCTAAAGAATACAAGGCCCTTAAAATATTTTATCTCCCCTTTTACCTCATTCCAAGTTAATCTGTCAATGCTATTTTGTATTATAATTCTATTTAATACTTAATAGCTTATTACTGAATCTTATTGTTGTTTGTATATTTTGTTAGATTTATCCACATATTTAGTATGTTCTCTGCTCTTCACTGCCTCATGCACTTTAGATGTCTCTGGGTTCAACTGAGCTTCTGCCTCAAGAACATTCATTAGTACTTCCTTTACTGTGGGTTTGCTAGTGGCAAATAGTCTGAGTTTTTGCTTGTCTGAACTATCTTAATTTCTTCTTCATATGGAAGATATTTTTACCCTGTATAGATTTTCAGGCTAACAGTTAATGTTCTTACACATTAAAGACATCATTCCATTGCTTTTGGCTTTTACTGTTACTGTGAATTCAACTGTCCTTTCTTTGAAGGTAATCTCCTTTTCTATTGTCTGTTTCCAAGATTTGTATTTCCATTTTGGCATGATGAAATGTAAATGCCTTTTTATTTACCTTGCTATCCATTTGTTAGGCTTCTCTGATCTCTAAATTTCAACTGTCACCAGCTTGGGAAAATTCCTCGTTTTATCATCTATTCAAATATCATTGCTCTCTCATATTCCCATTCATTTTCAACTTGAAGAACTCCAGTAGTAGACCTTCTCAGTGTCTGTCTTGTCTCTTGGCTTCCCTTCTGTATTTCACCTGCTGTCTCTTCATGCTCCATCCTGGAGAGTTTCTTCCAGAGTTTCTTCTGGTTCCAATTCTCTCCTAGATTATATCTAATCTGTTTTTAAATCCATACTTTTAACTAATTGCTTATTATATATATTTTTAAAGATTTTATTTATTTATATGACAGAGAGAGAGAGATTACAAGTAGGCAGAGAAGCAGGCAGAGAGAGAGGAGGAAGCAGGCTCCCTGCTGAGCAGAGAGCCCGATGCGGGCCTCGATCCCAGGACCCTGGGATCATGACCTGAGCCAAAGGCAGAGGCTTTAACCCACTGAGCCACCCAGGCGCCCTGCTTATTATATTTTTAAATTCTAGAAATGTTAATTTTAAAAATATGCCACATCACTTCTTAAAATTTTCTATCCCTGGCAGATATTTTCAAACGTTTATTGCTTTAATCGAGGAAATGTAATTGTTTTATAATCTGTTTCCAGTAATTCCAGTAACATTTTTGTCATTTTTTCTTTTCTTTTTTTAAATTTCTGCTAGTTCTTGCTCCTGATTCCTAGTTTCCTTGGATGCTCAGAAATCTTTGACTTTGTGTTTCTCATTTTACTTGAGAATTATTTTTGTAGAAGTGTCTTGAGGCCTATGTTGATGACATCTTTCTCTAGTAAGGATTTGTATTACTTCTTGCATCTGCCTTGTTGTTATTACCAAAGATAGTACTATAATTAGCTTAGCTTCATATAGGGCATGATTTTTTCATAAGGGGGCAATTAGGAATTGCAAATCTATTGGCAAATGCATGCAAGAGCCACCTTATTCTTCCTTTACTCTTTTCTGATACTGCATTCCTCAGATTCCTAACTGAACCTGATGACTCCATAACCTTTGAAGGTTCTGAATTTGATTTCTTTCCCTTCTTTTCCTTCAAGGCTAAAGTTCTCAAAATGGAAGTTTATCATTTGTCAGTTTTGGCAATTGTCTTCAGCATAAAATCAAACTTTGCTTTTTGCCTATCTCTTGGGTTACATCTTTCCTACAAGTTTGGCCTGATAAATTTTTACTGTATTTTATTAATTCTTTCATACTTTATAAAAAACTATCTTTAAATATTTTATCCATAATTTTTATAGTATTCATCAGAAAGACTGATATGAGTATAACCTTAACCTGATATTAGAAACAGAAGTACTACAGTTATGTTCTTCATAAATTAACGTTATTAATCTTTTGTCCTCTTGTCATAAATATTTCTCCAGGTAGTTTTTTGCCCAGCTTTCCTTTTTTAGTTCTTTAGCAATGGAATAGATCACTGGTTCATGAGTGAATGAACTGTGAAGCACATGAAATAATCACCCACTGACTGATAAGCTTTCAGAAAGATTATAAAAAAGATTCTGACAGTAAAAGATTGAACTGAATGACTGCTGTCTAAAGTGCTAATTCAAAGAATGTGGGGATTCTCTTTTCTCCCTTAAAAACATGTTTTCAGGGTGCCTGGGTGGCTCAGTGGGTTAAAGCCTCTGCTTTCTGCTCAGGTCATGATCTCAGGGTCCTGGAATAGAGGCTCGCATCGGGCTCCCTGCTCAGCAGGGAGCCTGCTTCCTCCTCTCTCTCTGCTTGCCTCTCTGCCTCCTGTGATCTCTCTCCCTCTGTAAAAACAACAACAACAAAAAAAAACAAAAAAAACCCCATGTTTTCAATAAATTGTGTTTTCTTGTTAACCACTCTGAAATAGGATCTACCATTATCCCATTTAATCAGTATCTCCATTTCATTGTATTTATTATTTTTTGAATATTTGTCTTTTTTTACACATATAAGTCTTCCTCCTTAGCTATTTTTGTAAATAAGGAATGGCTTTGCATATACTTTTTTAAAGTTCTCCAAACTTCTGCCCATTTTTTCTTGCATGTTATTACATCTCTAGAAATTGCTCATTTTATTTCAAATGGAAAAATTTATAATAATTAAGACACTGATTTTCTATATGCTTTACGTGAATTATTTTATAGAATTTTCATAACAATTTTATGAACTCTCAGTTGTTATTATTTCCATTTGATAGATGATAAAATTAAGGAATATGGAGATATAAGTACCCAGACCAAACTTAGGAAGTGATGGAACCTGGGTTTGGTCTCAGAATGTCCAATTCCAGGATTCCCATTTGCAACCACTGAATGATACAGAATTATAAAAAGTGATAAGCAGCTTACAAATAATTTCAGGATAATAAAAAAGGAAAAACGAAAAGACAGCGAATAGTCAAGAGCTGGAAGAAACCAGGACCTCTTTGGCAACAGGATGAACACAGAATCATTTATTCCTTGCAGTCAGTACTCTATTCTCTGTATATTTGTGCATTTGATCTGTGTGTGTGTGTGTGTGTGTGTGTGTGTATAAAATATATATTATATAGATACATAAATGGTTTCGTTTTGTTTCTTTTAACAATTTTTCTTTGCGAAATTATGTTTCCTCATTCCCTTGTCCTCACCATGTGAAAATAGCCATGCAGGAAGACCGAATGCCCCTCCCTAGCTGCTGCAGTCCCACTTCCTCTCCCTCCCTGGTTTTTCGGTGCAGTTCCAGCCCTTCAGTGTGCTCTAACCTTGACAGCACTGACGTCAAGAATTGAGGGAGTATGCTGAGCCAGACCCAAGCAGGCGGGTTTTGGCTACCAGCACTTCCTCTAGAAGCTGGCCTCTTTCTGGCTTAGGCATTCTTCCCCTTCCTGGCCTCATTCCTCCTTGCCAGCCAGCCCTCTCCTCTGCTCACACATCATGTGAGCCTTTACTAAGCTTGTGCTGTTCTTGTCATGTGCATGGTCATCCCCCATGTTGAGAGCTCTGCCACTCCAAGATAGTTGAGAGATGGCGGCCTCCCCCGCTACAAGCACCACAGTACCATTTTGTGGCACATGCCCAAGGCGAGGCTTGCCACGATTTTTCTTGACCACAGGCATGTTCCAGTGAGACCCTGCTTGAGGAGAGAATGAATGGAAGATCACAGTGGGTGCTCTCCCATTCCAAATTACCACTAGCAGTGTCCCTAACTGGGGACAGTGTAGCAACTTGGATGTCCAAGTCCTACGCCATTCCTTCAGAGTGGGACTTGGCAGATGTCCAAAAGATCAAAGCCCTGTAGATTTAGGATCGTTCTTGAAAAAAGCAGACTGGCTACTTTTGGATTTGGGCAGAGGGTAGAAAGAATTGGTGGGAGAGAGAAAAGGTATTGTTCAGGATCCTACAGCATACATTGTTTTCTACCACCTTGCATTATTTTTTCTCTTTAATCTTGTTGACAAATTCAAAAAGATTATAGGCAACCATGTGAAGGGCAGTATTATCCTTATTATTTCTTCTTTTCTTTTCCCTGCAAAGGGTAGTGCAGCACCAGCTGTACAATCTCATAAAACTATGGGATGTTAGACCTGCTGGTTTCCTTAGAGTGCATCTAATTCAACCCCCTACTTGACAAATGAGAAAAATATCCCGCCCAGAGAAAATAAATGACTTTGCCAAAGTCACATGATTTCCTTACAGTGGTGCAGATGTGAGAATCCAGCTCCTGACTCCAAGTCCAACAGGTGCTTGTTATAGGTCTGGTATCAGAAGGATTAAGCATGTGAAGGGCTTCAGACCTTGAACTGCTGTCTCCTTCCCACAGCGACTGTGAATGAATAGCACTTTATTGGGTAAGACATGGTGACTTTTCATAAGTCTCCCTATCAGTCCTTGAAGTGGGGAACTGGGGAAGTGATGTCTTTGTGTCTCTTATCGCCCTTTAATATGGTCTAGAAAAATTAAATTTGCCCAGCATTTGTTTAAGTGTCTGCTTCTCAGAGAAGCCTTGTCTAATGAATCTTCTGAAATAGTAGTGTTCTTCCCCCACCCAGTCCTCTTCCCCTCAGCACTCAATAATATGCTTATGCTGCTTAATTTTTCTCCATAGCACTAAGTATCACCTGATATATATTTGTTTATTTATTTTCCTTTTATTAAATGATAGAAAGAACCCAAAGTAGGGAAGATACTTGTGAAGAACTGAGAAAATTTTCCTACTAATGCTAGGGTTGTCTGCTGTTGATGTAAAATACTGTAGGGGGCATATGGTGGTTCCTTTGTTTGAGTTTCTGACTCTTTGTGTCAGCTCAGATGATCTTGAGGTCATGGGATTGAGCCCCACGTTGGGGCAGGGAGTCTGCTTGAAATTTTCTCTCTCCCTCTCCCCTGCCCACTGCTCATGTGCAGGCTCACTCATACTTGCTCTCTCTCTCTCCCTAAAAATAAATCTTTTTAAAAAATACTGTAGAAAAACAAAGAGTTCTGATAAGAAAGGGTGGGTATGAGGCAAGAGAGTATAAAGGTAAAGCAAAAGGGAGGAATAAAAAATCCGGTAAGGTAAAAGAAGACATCAGACTGGCCCACTAGCAAAGATCTGAATGGGTGACCAAAGAACAGAGACATGGAAATAAAACATGAAACAGAGAGCAGCTATATCAGCTATTTATTGCTGTAGTCATGCTGTGTAACAAACCACCCCAAAATCTGACTCAAAACAGATTTATTGAGGCTGGGCTCAGGTGGGTCCATCCACATCTCCAGAGGTCAGTTAGCTATTGGCTGATTTAAGATGGTCTCAGTTAGGACAACTCTGATAACAGCTCTGTCCCTCCTGTCTCGACATCCAGCGGGTTATTCAAGGCATGTGTTGTGGCTGTGATGGAGGAGTGCTGAGTGAGCAAAAGGAAATACACGAGGCACTTAGGGTTTAGACCGAACTGGCACAGCATAACCCCCACAACTGGACCAGGAAAGTAACAGGGACAGAATGAAGGGGTAGGAATATTGACCCCACCTCTTGACAGGAGGGGCTTCAACCAGTATGCATAGAAGGAGAGGTAAAGAATTGGGTCTTGATTATAGTTTACCACAGCAACCTTGGAGGTCCTGTGGCTCAGAACATGAAAGTCTCTGGTTCTCTACATTGCCTGTCCTTGAAGGTGGGAATGCTCCCCAGGGGTCCTGGATTTTTGAAAACCCTGTTTCTGAATGTGTATATTCAACTAAGTATCCATGCAGAAACAGAGTTTTCAAAAATCCCAGTCCCCTGGGGAGCATTTTATACACACACACACACACACACACACACACACACACACACACACACTTCACTTCTTTTAACACTGTCTTATAGACCCCTCCTTCGAGGGTACTCTCCAAAGATGTTGAGTAGGCTTCAAGTGTGAAATGGTTTCATAAGGAAAGTGTAACTTGGATCTATTCTGGCAGTACCATGGAATGACATGAGGGACGAATGTGCATATCGGTGAAGGGCACGCTATCATCTCAGTCTCTAGAACTCTTTTGGGATCTAGAAGCATTTGCTTTTCTCTTTAGCTTCCCATTCCTGAACCTCCAACAACCTCAAACAAGCCTGTTTATTCATTAAAGAGACTGTGACTGTATAGGCCCAGAATCCCAGATGTCCTCTCAAAACTTTGGTGAGCAGACCCAATCATTCTTTCCTACCCAGTGAAGCAGACCCCACCATCCAGCCACCAGCATTCCTTAATAGTCCTCAGCATGGTGTAGAGCTCATGATTTAGAAAGGAAAATACTTCATGTGGACACTTCTGTCTCCTCTCTGCAAGCATATTATTCTAGGTGCAAAATAAACTATAAAAAATGAAAACCAAAGGCTTGCTCATCCCCTATGACTCTAGAGGGGAATTCCAATCACACAGAGAACAGCCTGTCCCATCCTCCCACCTTTTCCACCCAACAGAAGAGGAGGAACTAGCCTTGGGGAGGGAATTGCTTTCCTGTTCCACTGTCTGTAAGCACATTTTCCAGATCATTCCTGACTTTTCAATTTCAGAAAGCCTCCACTCCAAATGAGGCCCCATGTTGGACCAGCCTCATGCTGTACTTCCTACTTCTCATAGGTAAAATGTTTATCAGCCTCAAGGGAAATGGCAAATGCACAGAGCAACGGAGAGAACATGCACAATGTTGGCTGATAAACAGAGTTTTGCTCATGGTAGCTTGGGGGGCGAGCAGTTATTTTCCATGGGCTGTTATCAACAGGAAATCTAACTGGACTTAATGCAGCAGGAGATTTTGGCTAGCCTCTTAAAACAGACTTTTGAGAGCCCTTTAAGATAACTGTCGCTCACCTTCTAGACTCATTAATCATTGACAAGGTCAAGCTATCCAGTTAGGAGGAAATGAAGAGGGGGCCATGGAATACGTGTCAAACAAATCACTCTCTCAAGCTGGCACCAAACTCAAGAAACTCCAGTGAGAGACAAAATATAAGCTAATGTGCCAGATTAAAACCTAGGACTGTGGCAGGGAGGGGAAAATAAGGGACTGAAGAGTAAAGAAATACCATGGCTCTGAGATCAAAAACTTGAAACCTTAACTCTCATTTCTCTCCCCTTCACTCCCATCTCCAATGAGAATATATTACCCTGTCTGGGGGAGATAGACTGGGAAGGTGGGGGAGACACACAAAGAGATAAAACTATAGAATCCTGTGTTCCTCACTTCCTCAGAGACCAAGGTAGTTCTTGAAAGACTTAATTTTTCCCCATTAACTTTTATGAAGCCTGACTTGGCTGTAATGTTTCTTAAATGCCAGCCAGTTTCCAGCCAGGATTTTCCAAGTGCATCTAATTGCCCACTTTATCACAGGCACTATCAGGTAAATGGCGTTCCACCTCCGCTGGGCCTGCCTAAGGTTGACACCCAGGACTTGTCAGGCAATGGATCACAGAGCCAGCCTGGGGGCCCCTTGCACTGCATTCCTGCATGGGGGTGACAGTAAATTATGACATCTGCCAGGAAGATCGGAACACGGCTGGGCTACCGGATGCACCTAAACTACACAACCAGGAAGGCTTTTAAGATGTAATTGGAAATGCGTCTGAGAGCTCTTAAAGGGACAAAGAGCCCCTTTCCCTAGCAACGGTGGAGCAGAGATGAACCCTGGACATTTGCTTTTCTCTTTGATGACACTTAATGACTGATTTTTACGTTTGCATGCATAATGCTACTTGGCAATTATAAAGTGCCCCAGAATTTAAATCGTGCTTCTATCTGTCCTCTCAAGACCCTAAAAGCCACTCAAAGAGTCCTCATCATGCCCATAGCCTAGAGTAAAGAAACAGATGGAGCCATGGTGGGTGATGTGGTTTGGGTCAAAAGAAAGTGATAGAAAGTGCCACAGCAGGGGCCTCAAATATAGGTCTTCAAACCCCTCAAAACATACATTTGACCAAGTTTACCAAGACCTTTTCTACCTTCTTCCTTTCCAAAAGTCATTTTGTTAATTGTAGCTTTTTAGAATTGTGGGGTTATATTTTTGTACATGTATGCCTTTTTAGTCTAAATTTTTAGAGGACTGACACTGAAACTTGACATCAAAAAAGACAAAACAAAATCCAATGAAACACCAAAACAAAAATAGAAAAATAATCCTCTCACTAATCAAAGTAGATTTTTTTTTAAGGAGCTCACAGGAAAAATAAAGGGGGATAAGTGACTGGCAGCATAAGATTATCAATGGAAACAATCGTTTATTAAAACTTTCAGTGGAATAAGTTGGAGTTGCAGACAAACTCTATACAAGATGGGAAGGGCGAAGATGTGACTTGAGACCTTTTGGGAGGTTCTTTGAGTCTGATAGCATGAAAGACTTAAAATAAGCAGCAAAGCCAAGAATCTAAGCTTGACATCACATGACAGTGCAGAAGGTGTTTCTCATTTCAGTGAATTTTCACAAGGCAAACACCTATCTCTTTAGTATATAAAGAAAAAAGAAGGTGGTTTTGTAGGTTGTAGATGCCATAAATGCTGACCTAAAATGGTGATGATACAAATTGTCCATCAGCATCCCCACTTGTAAATGACAGACTTTTGGCTTGTGAAGGCTGCACGGAAATTGTATGGTGCTAAGAGATCAAGAGGTGGTTTGCTTTCCAACATGGCAACTTATTTTGTGATGACCTTGAGGAATTCCTATAACTTCTCTGTGCTTAATTTTCTTATTTTAAAATGTGAGTAAGAAGATCTAGTTTGTGGGCAATAATAAGGATTAAATGAAAAATTGGATATAAGACCACTTTGTAAACTATAAAATGCTATTATTTTCATCTGAAAACAACCTAGTATCTATTGAAAGCTATGCCATGCCCTTCAGTTTTGAAAAAGAAAATGGCATTACTGAATTTATTCCATCTTAAGCCACTGTTTATTGTTTACTTGGTATATGCAAGGCGCTCTGCTAACAACACTGGTGCCCTCTAAATAGAATAAGGTTTTGTCATGACCACTGGAATGTTACATCAGTCCAGATCATAGCTACCGTATATGTATGCATGTGTCTCTATTCCTTTTGTCCAATATTTACTGAGCAGTCACTGCCTTAAGAAATGTTCAGAATGACTGGCATGTGTGTGCTTGCACACGTGCACAGGCATGTGTGCACATATGGACAAATAGGCAGATTCTACATTATGATATGTATTATAACAAAATTATGAGTCTGTTTTATGATAAAATTTTCTAGAAGGAAGTTTCCAGAAAGTTTAATACATGCACTTAGTTCTATACCTGGAATTATTTATACATAAATGCCATTTTTTAAAAATAGTAGTTCAACATATAATGGCTTGGATAATGTTTTTCCTCACTGTAGTTTTTGGCAATATCAGAGGTAAGTAAATAGATGGATAACTTACGTGACCAGGAAATGGAAAAGCTGATATGTCATTTGTAAGCAGGCATGACTGGTAGAATGCGGCCGGTTCACCACAACAATTAGAAGCAGTAAAATTCTAGGGGTAAAAAAAAAAAAAAGGAATGGTTGTGGCATCTTCTAGCCTTCCTTGCGTCACAGTCAATATTTCAAAAACACTAATAAAATACCACCTATACTCAAATGCTTAGTGGATTTATTGAACTGAAGAAGTTTTTGTTTTGTTTTTTAAGATTTAGTGGTTTCTTCGACATTCACTCTCAAGTTCCAATCCTGAGGTAAACAATTGAAACATCGTCTTTTCTTTCTTCTATTAGTTAAACTTTTCCAGAAAGAGATATCTTATCCAGAAAAGAGATCATTGTTTCTGAGGTCTACAGAAACTACATAATAAATACTGACAGCTTGTGTAGATCAAGTAGAAGATAAGTATAAATATATTTAATAAGCAATATGTTTTATACTTTTTTATAAACATTCATTTGAAATTTTTCTAAACAATTACTTCTCTAGGTTCATTCTTAAGATATATCAATGGGCATTATTTTCATGCTAATCATGGGCTTCCCTAAGAGATCCTGTGAATCCTGTCATTTAGGAGCCTGGAATTTCATTGCCAACATTCCTCTCCAGTCCACAACTGCTGATGTCCTTCATTACAGTTGTTAACACATCACGAAAAACACAATAACATGACCAGAATGGACTCTTCAGTTTTTCAAGTGGTTTGAAAAACATTGTCCTTTGATTCTTTTATGAGGGTTCCATAATTTCTTGGGGTTTTCCAGCTGCTTTTTGATCAGTGGCCCTGCCAGCCTCTCTTCCCAGACAAAAACTGGGACACTTGATGGTGGTTGTGGTGAATTAATAAGGAGAAAAAATAAACAGAAGGCCCTTTTCCCATGTGTTTTTTTTAACTTTGCAAATCTGTTCACTGTACAGTTAATTTGGAGCTGGCAATGCAGGAACTCTGTCTGGCTCTTCTAATTCATCATTCTCTTCTGATATTATTTCATCCTTAGAGAGTCCACAAGTGGAACTCACAGCAGGCAAGTGAATAGATGGTCCTCTTTCCAGGTTCCCACATTCTTCCAGGACATCTGGGTAGCTGCATGCAAAGGCAAAGCAAAACTTTCTAGGATTTCCACCAATCCCATAGGTTTAATATCTAAATTAATGGTAGGCAAACATGTTCTGTAAATAGGCAGATAGCGTATGTTTTTGGTTTTGCAGGCCATATGGTCTCTGTCACAATTACTTAACTCTGTGGTCATAGCATGAAAGCAGCCATAGATAATACAAAAATGAATGAATGTGGCTATGTTCCAATAAAGCTTTATTTATGGGCACTACAAATTGAATTTCCTATAATTTTCATGTGTCATAAAATAGTCTTCTTGTGTTGATTTTTTCCCAACAGTTTAAATAAGAAAAAACAGCTAAGCAAAGTAAGTCAATCAGAGAAAGACAGTTATCACATGATCTCACTCATATGTGGATTTTAAGAAACAAAGTAGAGGGTCATAGCAGAAGAGAGGAAAAAATAAAACAAGATGAAATCAGAGAGGGAGACCAACCATAAGAGACTCTTAATCATAGGAAACAAACTGAGGTTTGCCGGAGGGGAGGTGGGTGGGGGGATGGGCCAACTTGGTGATGGACATTAAGAAAGGCACGTGATGTAACAAGCACTGGGTGTTATATAAGACTGATGAATCACTGACCTCTACCTCTGAAACTAATAATACATTATAAGTCAACTAATTGAATTTAAATAATATGTATATATTTAAAAATAAATAAACGTGAAAAAGCATTCATAGCTTGTGGGGCCCTGCAAAACAGACAGTGGCTAGATCTGGCCCGCATGCAGTAGTGTGCTAAGCCCTTATCTAAATGACTAGTTCTTCAGTTTTATGTCTCAAGCCAGTACTTACTTTTTGGATCCCACAATTGTTATCTCTATGTGTCTGTCCTTCGAATACCTTCACGGTCCAGAATGGACATTGTGATTTTCTTTTCCCTGTGCTTTTTTTTTTTTTTTTCCCCTGTGCTTTTTTTGCCCAGGTTTTTTCCATCTGAAAAAAATACTCTCACATCTACAACTAGAAAACTGCTAACCATTCCTGAGTGCTCTTGTGCTACACTCCACATCCAACCCATTACCAGATTCTGTGCACTGAAGTTCCACAACATACCTCAGACCTGCTTAACTCTCTCCGTCTGGCCCAAGTGACTCTCACCTATTAACTATACTCCTTTAATAATTTCCTAATTGAAATCTCCCCTTTTCTGTCTCTCCTATTTGCTAAGTCATTACAGAATGCGTTATTTTCATTGCTTCTGAGGTATACAGAAACTGTGTGATCAATATTGACAATATGTATAGGTAAACCAGAAATTTCCATACCTACCCTCTCTCAGATTACTTTGCTATACAATATCTGAGATGAAAATCTCTGTTGGCTTTCCTTTGCCCTGAAAAATAACCCAAGCTCCAAATTGAATTCTTCAAGGTTCTACCTGAGACAAACTCCACTTTCTCCTCCATCTCTTCACCACCTCTGATCAGTATCATCCTTGTTCATTACACTTCAACCCAGTGACCTTCTTTCTGTTTGTGCTGTTCCTTTCTTGGCTCCACACTTTTTCCTCACTCTTCCTTCTAAGGTGGTCTTTCACCAGTTCTTTGCTTGGCTGACTCATTCTCATCCTTTAAGTTTCAATTTAATTATTACTTCACCAACTGGCCACTTTATCCAAAGTAGGCATCTCCATCTTCTTAGCCTTGATGATTTCCTTCATAGGCTGTATCCTAATATTTAACAGTTTCGAGTGCCCCTTTTTTAACCTGTTCATTGTCTGTCTTCCATATAGAATGTAAGTGATGTGAGGGTAGATCTTGACTGTGGGATTCACTGTATCCAAAGGCTCAGCCTAGTACATAGAAGCTACTGAATAAATGACCTAATAAATGAATCTATCAATTTTAACATGTAGACCAATCCTGTAGTGTAACTGTTAAGTGTATGCCAATTTTTAATTGATCTATAAATCATATTTGAAGAAATGCATCATGGCATGCTTTCATCTTTAAAGCTTTAATGCATTTTTCATTTTATCTACCAAAAAAGAAAAAAAAATGAGTATTTTTGTTAATCAAAGTAATAGAAATGCAAATGTTAAAAGGCAATTCCATCCTACTAAAATTTTTGTCTATAGTTATCTAAATCATGTCTTTGAAATCTGCATAGTTACACTGGACAATGGAAAAGATTCAGTGTCTAAGGTAAATGGAGAAGAGGCAGTATGCCACCAGGAGGCTGTGATTGAGAAAAACCGTTAAAGATCAATTTATCCCTCAAGTGGAACTCTGGGGAAGGATGTGGGGGCTTTGGTTGTGGAACTGTGTCTTCTCTGTTGACTCATACATCTCTCAATCCTATTCGTTCTGCCTTTTCAAAAACATCATTTAATTTGAAGGATGATTAAGAAGTGATTTTTTAAAATGTACATGGAGGAGGGCCATGGCCCGGGTTGCAATACTTTGTGTCTTTGTAGCCTGTGTAATGTCAACCCCCCAACCCCCAGTGTCCTCCTCAGAGCCACAGAGTAATTTCTCATTGTACTATTATTTTGAAGACTTGGAATATATTTGTAAGGACCTGGCATAATAGATGACACCAACAAGGTAGATATAAAGTCTTAGCTTATGTGTCATAAATACTACTTTTTAAAGGAGTGAGTTCCACAAAGTGGAAATGTATGCTTGTAATAAAAAGAAAAAGAAATCTGGCTTGAGAAAGATTCTGGCTCTTATAAGTGCCTGAGATGAAATTTTTTTCACTATGTTCAGCATTTTGCTAAATGTATAAGATAGTATTTACTACACATTATCCTGTAATAACTAATAGCTTCTGAAACCCAGCAACAAAGGTTTATAAAGGTTTATTTCCTGTTTATTTTATATTTAGGCTGTGGGAGCTGCCCATTAACTATGACTCTGCTCTACATACATTCACCCCAGAGCATAAGGAGAAGCAGCAGTCTTTCTTAGGTACATCTTTCTCATTGCAGAAGAAAAAAGGGAGATGGTCGAATCATACATGACTCACAGCTTTAGAAATGGCATGTGTTACTTTGTTCACATTCCACTGATGAAAGCAAGTCACACAGGCAGAGTGGTATCATTGAGTCAAGAAAGTCACTCCTCCAAGGGAAGTCACTGCCATTCACATGGCAACGCATAAGAGATTTGGAATTCTCTTACAAGAAGGGGCTTAGTAATTGTGTATAATAAGACAATAGACTGTATTAGCCTGAATTTTTACCCTAAAACTAAAAGGAAAAAAATAATTAGCATGCCTTCTAGACTTATGTGGACAGATTTCCTCCACTGGAAATAAACCAATAAAAATATTGTTTTGTGGAGCCAATAGGATGAAATACTTAACGTGATAGAAAATGCTGGTTTTTTTTTTTTTTTAGTAGCAAATTAAATAGCACAATCTTAGAATACAGTTTCCTGTGACTGATATGGCTTTAGTAGGGCTGGTCAAATAGGTGGATTTCGTGTGGATGGATAGGTCTGGGCAACACTGATCATCATTCTCCCAGGACAAGCTCTCAGAGCTGCAGTAAGCATGACTGCATTGAGCCTTAGGCTAAAGGATTTACGGTCTCCCTTAGTCAAACCACAATATATTGATTAAATATTTACCCAGAGTTTATTAGATTTGGGCTACCCAGAGTTGTCTGTATTAATAGCCAGCTGACTGAATTTTCTATTTATACACTCAGTCATCAGTAAACCCCGGAAAACCCTCTTTCCTCCTAGTATTGTTTTGCCACCCTAAAAATTAAATAACATATTTCAGCTCTCCAGCTGGTACCTGTGTCTCACTGGTCAATTTTTGAGTCCAACTTTATCCCACTTAGAAAGAAATGAAACAGATAATTTCATTCTCATTTTTAAAGATTTTATTTATTTATTATTTGACAGAGTGAGAGAGATGAGACAGATCACAAGTAGGCAGAGAGGCAGGCAGAGAGAGGAGGAAGCAGGCTCCCTGCCAAGCGGGGATCCCCATGTGGGGCTTGATCCCAGGACCCTGAGATCATGACTTGAGCCGAAGGCAGAGGCTTTAACCCACTGAGTCACCCAGGCGCCCCTCATTCTCATTTTTAAATTGAGAAACTGATACTCAGGGAGTGAGTCCTGTCCTCTGACCATGAGCTGGTAAGGGGAAGACAAGGAAGGTACCTGGATTCTTCATGAAGATCGGTATAACAGTATGGCTTGGCATTTTAGTTTCCATGGAATTCCATAGTGGTAGAAACCTAAACAATTTTACTATGAAAAATTAATGGATTTTTGCACAGAGAAGAATTAATCAAAGTAGTTTCTTCCCTCCAGACAGTCAAGCTTAACGAACTCTTTTATAATTGTTATTGGTGTCTTTTGTTTTTAAAAAATAGCAATTCACATATGATACTAGATAAAACAAAAATAGTTTTCTCACGTTGAGAATCCTAGATAAATCTTTTAAAGATTTTATTTATTTGCTAGAGAGAGAGTGCACATGAGAGTAAGCAAGAGTACAAGCAGGGGGAGTGGCAGGCAGAGGGAGAAGCAGGCTCCCTGCTGAGCAAGGAGCCTGATGCAGGACTCCATGACCTGAGCCACCCAGGGGTCCCAAGAATCCTAGGTATTTCTTGAATGGTCCATGTTCATATGGAAATGGCAGCCGACTTGGCTTTCAGCAAGTTGGTTGCTTGGGGAGTAGATTTTTTCAGTCAATTGGTATCTTCCCCATTTTCACTGCCTTAGAACGTACATTCTAGATTCGGGAGGACTGAGCTTAGTCCAAAGATTTTAAGAAGCAAGGAGTTGTTTGATGTGTTCAACTGTATATTTTTATTTATATAATCTCTAGAACTAGCTCCAAGAGAAGCTAACCTGCATTCACAAAGAGAGTGACCATAAGAAATAGAAACATGAGTCAAATATGAGTGACTATACGAAAAGAATTTATACCAAATTAAGTCATCAGATCATCAGGGACCTAACCAATATGATAACACTATCATGCTAGGGGGAGGACGTCTGCCTTCCCTTACCCTGAACTTAGCAATGTGACAGCAAAGTGGAAGAGGTCCAGGACCACGAGTAAGAAATAGAAAGAAGTCAGCCTGAACTAACCATGTAAGTTCCATAAAGTAAAGAATATCAGAAATGCTGGCAGCAAGATTGAAGTGCTTGGGCTTATATTGCTGATTCTGGAGGTCCAGAATCAGCAACTAGTGTTTCTATCTGGAATATTGCCTGATGATGTTTTGCCTTCACTCTAGACTCTAGAGGAGGGGAAACTTGAAATGTGGTTTGCGTTATTATTATTATGAACTGTATGTCTTTCATAGGTCAGTATGAATTTTAGATTATTATCTGATAACTGCACACTTCCTAGAATTCATAGTCAGGCCAGTGGTCCAGAATGAGTCCACACTGTGTCTCTGAAAAAAATGACAAGAGAAACATAGGATTTTCTTCAGTTGATGGTGAAAGTCAAATATCTCCTTACTGTGTGGGGATAGACTTAGAGGCATGGCACATGAAGAGGGGTCTTAGAAAGACAAGACCTAACCTGAGTTTGAAAACGATACAAAAGCAAGGAGATTTGCCGCTTTCCTGGGAAGTCTGAAGGGCTGTGGTAGATGGCATTTCACAATGGCCCCTGGCCAAACATAACCTTAACATCTACATTAGAAATGTACCACCCTTGAGGGATTGTTTGGGAATGAAGTACATTTCCCCTAAAATCAAGGTCCCCTAGGTGATCAGTTCAAACTCAAAATTCGAATTGATACAATTTGAGTATCAATATGGATGCTTCATGGACAACCCAGGTGACTCCAGGAATAATAGAATTTTTCCCAGACTATATGATGATTTTGACATCTGATGCTATCATTTATGGGTTTATACTTGGTGACTAAGCAATGTGTGAGGACAGGAAAAGTCTGGATTGTTCAGAAGCCACAAATTCCAATTAGATTTTGGTACAACCCTACCTCTTTTAAAGACAAATAAGTGCAAGGATACGTAGAGTGTTCCAAAACGTCTAAGAAAAATATCATTCTTGGTAATTTTGAATATTAAATTCTTCCAAAAAAACCATTTTGGGGTTATCTCTAGTTGACTGGTGCAATAAGTATGGCACTAGTCCACCCCTGTGATTATCTGGTAGTGAGATGGGCTCATTAATCTTGGCCACTAATAACATTTGCTGTGAATTTTGCTTCCATAAATCACTGAGCTTGTGTTTCCTGCCCTGTAGAATGAGGCTAAATCTTCAGTGACTTCAGAAGTTTTAAGAGAACGGTTACAAAGATGAACCCACGATGCATACAGACTGCCAAGTCTGTTTCTGTAACATCCTGAATGAATTTTTAAACCAGAGAAGAACAGCAAGGTTATTCGCTACCTGAGAGAAAGAGGCAGTCAAGACTGAATCACAATGACTTAGAGATGGGAATGAGCTCAGGCCAATCACATAATACTTGCTATTGTGCTCTGGCTTAGTCACAGTCAAATTCAGGAAGCACATTCCATTAGACTAAATAAAGCTTCGATCATGTGTAAAATTTCCAGCTTGAATAGGCAGCCATCCTATCACTCATCAGGCTAGATGCATTTAATGGGTGTAATTTCTTCCTCATATTTCTATGCGTTTATTGTTTCATTTTTATTATAGGAATTTGCACATATTATTAAGTTTATTATTTTGTGTTAAGCCTAGGCTTAAGTAAATACTGTTCTACGGGGTGTACATGCAAATATGTTTCCTTTAGATTGTCAAAAGAATGGGGCAATCTGATTCAACTTAACTATGAGATTAGAAGAAAGGAAAAGTAAAAAAACCAAAAAACTTATCAAGCACCAAGCCGATGTAACATAAGAGTTTGTAGACATTATTTTAGTGGGGGAAGGATTATAAAATGTGAATTCCTCAATTCCAGAAGTTCTGATTCTGTAGACTGAATATGGAATTCAGAAAAAAAAATGCATTTTAAGAAAGCTTCACAAGTGATTTTGATATAGGTGAACACTGCCTTGGGCCTCTGTAAACTGCATTAAACTTAATTTGCTTAAGTCCTTAAATTGCTTAGTGGAAAAGGTAAGATAGATGAATGTTCTTATTATTCTATGCAGGCCAATTATCCGAAAAGCTGAATGTCAGAAATTATCCCTGCAACATTTTAATGTTAAGACTGAACTTCATTTTCCAGAGCTGCTGAGCCACTCAGCTCTTGAGGATTCTATGAGCCAGGCCTCTGCGGGCTGCTGGCTGCTGGCTGACCAGAGCTTCAGTCTGAAGCAAGTGATATCTATGTCTCCTTGTAGATATTATATGTGTAATATATTTTCTCTTGCGGATTTTCCAAAGTAATGGTATGCCCCCCACAAAAGCCAATGTGAAAATGTGCCCCAAAGTAAGATTTAGACCGTCGATAACTAGGAATAGTAGATGGCTTATTTTCCTCTTTGGGGATTAGAGGGCTAGTCAGGCTGAAGGTGTTTCTATTAAAAATTCTCCAGAATTCCCCCAGAAGGTGGCCCTGAGACAAAGATTTGAAAGGAAATTGTTTGGGAGGAGTTTTAGGAAGCACTGGTAGAGGAGCCAGGAGCCATGAGACTGACAATGGAAGGCAGCCAGTAAGGATGCTTTATCAAAGAAGTGATTGTGGGACACTGGGGCTCAGTTATAACTGGGGAACTGTGGGAGACTGTGGAGAACACGTGCTTCAGGATTAGCTTCCTCACGGCAGCAGGAGCTCAGCTGTTGAACACTAACTCCCATCAGTCATTGGTTGAAGGCTCCTCAGAGGGAACATTCCTTTCCAAGTACTTCCAGCTAGCCTCTTGCACAGAGAAAGTCCTCAGGCCAAGGTGCAGGCTCTGGCTTTTGAGATCAAGTATGTGTATTGAAATGGTAAGGGACAAGGATTCGGGAAGAGCACTGAAAGCATAAGCTAGAGAGATTTGGAAAATTTAAATCTTTGAAGCCACCTACTCTTTCTAGTGTGAAGGACAATGGAAGAAAGGACTCAAGCCTTATTACATTTTGTATGTCTCTTCTATAAAAATACCAAGCCAGGTTAAAAGGGCGGTGAGCTACCAGCAGCCCTGATGACCAATCCATGAATGGTATTAAGTTTTCACAGTGATGAATTGGATCTATGGTGTCAGTGAACTTGCATTTCCACCTAAGAGTCCTTCCATAACTGGTGAAATGTAAAATTTTCCTTATCCCCCCAAATAAGGAATATGCTCTGCAGAAGTTTTTAAGCACCTCTTGCTCGAATGCCCCAGCTCTGTTAAATGTTCTTTCTTAAGTGTAGATTTCATGTTACAGTCTCAGGTATTCCAGTGCCACCAGGTATAGATTTAAAGTGAGCAGAAATTCTTGGGGCACCTGGGTGGTGGAGTCAGCTAAGCGTTTGACTCTTGGTTTCAGCTCAGGTCACGATCTCAGGGTCATGGGATCCAGCCCTATGTCGGGCTCTGCGCTCAGTGTGGAATTTGCTTAAGATTCTCTCTCCCTCTTCCTCTGCCCCTACTCCCTGGGCACTTGAGTGCACTCTCACTCTCTGCCTCTCTCAAGTAAATAAATCTTTTTAAAAAAACCACAAATAACAACAAAAATATAAAGTGAGCAGAAATTCTAGAACTGAATGACACATGACAAAACACTGTTCACTTGCATTAGTAATTTGTTTTCTAAGTGAATTATGGGTTATATACCTCTTATTCAGCTGTTTATATAAAAACTGTGTTAAAATTATGAATTTTTCTTTTTAAAGAAAAAGGAAAATTTTTTTATGAATTTAAAAGTTTTTCTATACTTCCATAAAGTACATACAATTGAATATGTAAAGAGGATGATATTGGAGGAACACCACTTTTTTAGCCCACCAGGAGAAATCTCATGTGGTTTCATGTAGCACTTCAGGAAACCACCAACTCTAGTTGACAGAGAAAGTGATTAAGAATCTTGTGTTATTTTAAATATGCTCAGTACCTTCTCCCAAAATGTTGAAGGAGTGTCCACAGCTGAACAAACTACAGCTTTGTAAAGAATTAAAACCACCCCCTTGTTCATGAAGGTCAAACAGTTACAGTGCTTATAGACACGATGCCCTAAAGCTATATGAATGGAATCATAGATTTTTCCCCCCCCACTGGAGATTTGCAAACTCATCAGATGGAGACACTGTAGAAAGCTGCTTGCCAGATTTAGATTTCATTCTGCCTCTGGTCTGTTCTGAAATTCAGAAGACTTCCTCTTTTATGCTCTGTGGATCAGAGCAAGCTTCTCTCTCTCTCTCTCTTTCTCTCTCTCGTACAAACAAGGTACGATTGTTTGTGTCTTTAAATTCAGTTTATTCCCACTTCCACATTTTGCCCTCCAGCAGTATTTACAAATTGTAGAATGATGTCCTGACTACAGTCTTGCCTGGGAATACGATCCAAAGTAACTCTGCTTAAAGCTACCAGTGTGGCCCTGGGACTATTATAATCGAAAGATATCCTAAATTGAGTGTCAATTTCTCGGTGTCTTTATGGTGTGGTCACTGTTACACATAAGAGATTGTGCTGTGATTACAAACTATTGTCAAAATATCTTTTCTAAGAGAAAAAGAATCTAAATACTCGTATTGTAATTGGAATATGGGTATAATTTTGCCACTTGGACTTATCCTGTTGATTAGGGTACTTTCTGTACTGTTTTACTGTTAAGACTGAAAAGACAAAAATTTCAGCTGTAAAATCCCCCAAATCACCACTGACTATTGAAATCTTTATGCCTCTCAAATGATAAGGCCATATTAAAAGTGTCCAAATTAAAGAAATGAGATGATACACTAAGTGGGGCTAGAAGGAGTTGAGAGAGATGCTGACTGAAAGACAATGATAGAAGACATTTATAGGTATACCCCACATTTAAGTTACACTTTTTAAATTCAATTTTTAATCTTAATTCCAGTACAGTTAACATACAGTGTTATGTTAGTTCCAGCAATACAATGTAGTGATTCAACAATTCTATACTCAGTACTCATCATGAGAAGTGTGCTCTTTAATCCCAATCACCTACTTCCCCAACCTCCTACCTACCTCCCCTCTGGTAACCATCAGTTTGCACTCTATAGTTAAGAGTCTGTTTATGGGTTTTTCCTCTCTCTTTTTTTTCCTTTGCTCTTTTGTTTCATTTCTTAAATTCCACATATGAGGGAAATTAGATGCTATATGTCTTCCTCTGACTTATTTCACTTAGCATTATACTCTCTAGCTCCATCCATGTTGTTGCAAATGGCAAGATTTCATTCCTTTTTGTGGCTGAATAATATATTACATCTTCTTTATCCATTCATCTATCAATGGATACTTGGACTGCTTCCATATTTTGGCTATTGTAAATGACACTGCAGTAAACATAGGGGTGCAGGTACCCCTTTGAATTAGTGTTTTTGTATTTTGAGGATAAATACCCAGTAGGGAGATTACTAGATCATAGGGTAATTTGACTTTTAACTTTTTGAGGAAACTCCATGTTGTTTTCTGGAGTGGCCACACCAGCTTGTATTCCCACCAAAAGTGCACAAGGATTCTTTTTTTCTCCACATCCTCACCAACACTTGTTAGTGCTTGTGGTTTTAATTTTAGTCATTCTGACAGGCATAAGGCCACATCTCATTGTAATTTTGACTTGCATTTCCCTGATGATGAGTGATGTTGCACAGCTTTTCATGTGTCTGTTGGCCATCTGTAGGTCTTCTTTGGAGAAATATCTATTCATGTCTTCTGCCCCTTTGTAGTTGGATTATTTGTATTTGGGGTATTGATTTTTATCAGCTTTTTATATATTTTGGGTACTAGCCCTTTATTGATATATCATTTGCACATATCTTCTCCCATTCAGTAGGTTGTCTTTTAGTTTTGTGGTTTCCTTTGCTGTGCTTTTTATTTTGATGTAGTCCCAATAGTTTATTTTTGCTTTTATTTTCCTTGCCTCGGGAGACATATACATAAACATGTTGCTAACGCCGTCAGAGAAATTACTGCCTGTGTCCTCTTCTAGGATTTTTATGGTTTCAGGTTACACATTTAGGTCCTTAATGCTTTTGGAGTGTGTGTGTATGGCGTAAGAAAGTGGTCCAGTTTCATTCTTTTGCATGTAGCTGTCTAGTTTTCCCAACACCATTTGTTGAAGAGACTGTCCTTTCCCAGCTGGATATTCTTTCCTGCCTTGTCGAAGACTACTTGACCATGTAATTGTGGGTTTATTCCTGGTTTTCTATTCTGTTACATTGATATATGTATCTGGTTTTCTGCCAATACTATACTGTTTTGATTACTACAGTTTTGTAATATAACTTGAAGTCTGGAATTGTGATACTTTCAGTCCAGTTCTGTTCTTTTTCTAGATCACTTTGGCTATTCAGGGTCTTTCGTTGTTCCATACAAATTTTAGGATTATTTATTCTAGTTCTGTGAAAATTGTTGTTGGTATTTTGATAGGGCTTGCATTAAATCTGTAGATTGCTTTGGATAGTATGGACATTTTAACAATATTTGTTCGTCCAGTCCATGAGCATGAAATGTCTTTTCGTTTCCTTGTGTCCTGTTCAACTTCTTTCATAAGTGTTTTACAATTTTCAGAGTACAGATCTTTTGCCTCCTTGGTTAGGTTTATTGCCAGGCATCTTGTTATTTTGGTGCAATTGTAAATGGGTTTATTAATTTCTCTTTCTGCTGCTTTATTATTGGTGTACAGAAATGCAACAGATTTCTATACAGTAAATTTGTATCCTGCAACTTCACTGAATTCCTTTATCAGTTCTGGTAGTTTTTTTGTGGCATATTTAGAGTTTTCTATATATAGTACCATGTCATCTTCAAATAGTGAAAGTTTTACTATTTCTTACTGATTTGGATGCCATTTATTTCCTTTTATTGTGTGATTGCTGTGGCTAGGACTTCCAGTACTACATTAAATAAAAGTGATGAGAGTGGACATCCTTGTCTTGTTCCTGTCCTTAGGGGAAAGGCTCTCAGTTTTTCCTCGTGGAGGATGATGTTCACTGTGAGTTTTTCATATAAGGCCTCTGTTATGTTGTGGTATGTTCTCTCTAGATTTACTTTGCAGAGGGTTTTCATCATGGATGTTGTACTTTGTCATATACTTTTGCTGCATCTGTTGAAATGATCATATGGTTTTTATTCTTTCTCATGTTGACGTGAAGTATCATGTTGATTGATTTGCAAATATTGAACCACACTTGGATCTTGGGAATAAATCCCACTTGCTTGTGGTGGATGATTTTTGTAATGTATCATTGGATTCGGTTTGCTAATATTTTGTTGAGAATTTTTGCATAAATGTTCATCAGAGACACTGACCTATATTCTGTTTTTTTGTGTGTGTGGTGTCTTTATCTGGCTTTGGTATCAGGGTAATACTGACCTCATAGAATGAATTTGGAAGTTTTCCATCCTCTTCATTTTTTTGAATAGTTTGAGAAGAATAGCTATTAGCTCTTCTTCAAATGTTTGGTAGAATTCACCTGTGAAGTCATCTGGTTGTAGACTTTTGTTTGTTGGGAGTTTTTTGATTACTGACTCAATTTCTTTGCTGGTAATCAGTTTGTTCAAATTTCCATTTCTTCCTGCTTCAGTTTTGGTGGGTTATATGTTTCTAGGGATTTATCCATTTCTCCTAGGTTGTCCAACTTGTTGGCATATAGTTTTTCATAATATTCTATTACAATTGTATTTTTGTGGCATTGGTTGTTATTTCTCCTCTTTCATTTGTGAGAGTCCTCTCTCTCTCTCTCTTTTTTGGTGGGGGTGGTGGTGAGAATCTAGCTGAAGGTTTATCAGTTTTGTTGATCTTTTCAAAGAAACAGCTCCTGGTTTCATGGATCTGTTCTATATATACATTTTTTAAGTTTATTTCTGCTCTAATCTCGATTATCTCCTTTCTTCTGCTGGTTTGGGGTTTTGTTTGTTGTTCTATTTCTAGCTTCTTTATGTGTACAGTTAGCTTGTTCATTTGAGATTTTTCTTGCTTCTTGAAGTGGGCCTGTATTGCTCTAAATTTCCCTCTCAGGACAGCTTTTGCTGCATCTCAAGACTTTGGACCACACTGTGTTTTCATTTTCATTCGGTTCCATGTAACTTTTGACTTCTTTGATTTCTTAGTTGACCCATTCATTGTTAAGTGGCATGTTATTTAACTTCCTTGTATTTGTGCTCTTTCAAGTTGTTTTCTTGTGGTTGATTTCTAATTTCATAGCATTGTGGTCAGAAAAGATGCGTGGTATGACTTCAATCTTTTTGACTTGGTTGAGACTTGTTTTGTGGCCTATTTTGTGGTCTATTCCAGAGAATGTTCCATGTGCATTTTTTGTTCAAAAAGATCAAATTATCAGGGGTTCAAGCTTTGGAAAGGACTTGAGCAGAATTACCAAGTGGCAGAATACAATTTCACATCATTCTGGGGACTGCATAGGCCATAAATCATGCCAGCTGATCCTGTCACTGCTCAGAAATGCAGGTATTGCCTGCACATAGACAGTCAGTCTCGAGTTTGCTGCAGTGGATCTGGGATTTGAACCAAGGACTTAAGATTTCTCTGCTACTTGGTACTAGTAGCAAATATTTCTTTATTAGCAGAGCTATGTCAAAGGTAAAGATACCTTAATCATTTTTTTAGAGTGCAGGTCAAGTTATGTTATTTCGATTTCACAGATGAAGGAAGACAAGGCCTGGGAGAATTTTCCATTTTTTTTAAAGATTTTATTTATTTATTTGACACAGAGAGAGAGATTACAAGTAGGCAGAGAGGCAGGCAGAGAGAGGAGGAAGCAGGCTCCCTGTGGAGCAGAGAGCCCGATGCGGGCCTCGATCCCAGGACCCTGAGATCATGACCTGAGCCAAAGGCAGAGGCTTTAACCCACTGAGCCACCCAGGCGCCCGAATTTTCCATTTTTTAATAACTAGTAAGCTAGTGGGAGAAACCCATAGGGGAATATTACCTTCTTAAACTTACTAAAAGCTACTAAAATACAAGTGCTCAGGAAACAAGGTGCAGATGTACCTATACCTGTTGAGATGGCTCTGATGGAATAGTAATCATTGCTATAATCTTAGAGGTTCACATTTCTCTGCCTTTGTTTGGACTCATAATCTCCTATAATGCTAGCGTTATAAACTTTTGAGGCTTGGATACAGAGCAATTCCATACTCCCATTCTGGGCGCTTCTTTGACTTAAATTAATAAGCAAATCATCCTTGTTGTCCCAGGTCCTTCTATAGTCCACATCCCTTAGTTGATAAAAACATAACTGTACAACATCAATTAATGACCACTTTATGAGTGTAGGCTTCCAGAACATGGAGACAAAAAAAAGATTACCAATTTTGATATAACAAAAAATATCAACATCAGGTGATTTAAAATGGATTTAGGCTTTTCTTGTTCCCTTCAGATTTTGCTGTTTGGGGTAGGATAGATAACAGGAAAAAAAACTTCATGGAATATTTGGGTGGCTCTTTATGTAAAAGAGGAAAAGAAAAAACTCTCAGTGTTTCCTGACTTCAAGGCCAAATGACAACAACAAAAACCTGTAGTGTGTCTTTTGTTGATCCTTCCAACTGTGCTAGAAGTCCCAAGGGGAGTGTTAGTCCAAGCAAATTAAGCTGGTGTATCCACTACTCCACAGAGTCCAAGTTGCAGTCAGTACCTGCCAAGTGAATATGTCTTGTTAGAGGTATATGCATTAATGGACTATCCTCATGGGGCTTAGGTCACCTTAGTGGCCAAACACCACTCCTTCATACTGGCAAGGTACTGACACCCACCAGACAAGACTATAATATCCACTGGACAATTAAAGGATAAAGGAAATATGTCAGAGCCATATATTCTGGTTAACTCATTGTGTAAATTAAATGTATTGCTCATAAATATGTCAGAAATGGAAAAATGGGGCACCTGGGTGACTCAGTTGTTGAGCATCTGCCTTTGGCTCAGGTGATAATCCCAGGATCCTGGAATCGGGCTCCCTGCTCAGTGGGACGCCTGCTTCTGCCTCTCCCACTCCCCCTGCTTGTGTTCCCTCTTTTGCTGTGTCTCTCTGTCAAATAAGTGAATAAAATATTAAAAAAAAAAAGGAAATGGAACAATGTTTGCTGGTGGTTTCATCTCAGTCCCAGGCAACCTAAACGTAACTGGAAATCAAAAGAACAATATTTAAACTCACCCAAACAGAAATTGAATATTAATTTGTAACAGAATTATTTATAGACAGGTTAAGTTTCCTACATGTTGAACCACTCTTGTACATTTTATATAGAATTTGATTTTTCTAGATCTGATCTACATGTATTCTTTACAAAAAAAGATCTATAACACAATTTTTGGGGGGTCTTAGAGGAAATAATTTATATTTATTTAACTTAAGTTTTAAAAGTAAAGCTCCAATGAATTGCAAATGCAGTAAAACTTGTTCCTGTTCCAAAATATGTCTGGAAATCAGGAAGCAAAAATAGATTTCAGTTTATTGTTGAAAACAAAATAATATGGATTGAGAGAAATTTCCTCATCTTCGGTTGTTGAATAATGAATTCCTTATTATCTATAATGTACAGTATATCTGTCAAAGGCAGAACAGGATAAATATAAGATTGAATGGAACAACATCTGGGTAGAAATTCCAAAAGGAGAAACTCAATATCCACAGCATCTTATCACAGGTTGAAAGAGCATGATTAGGTGGGAAGAGGCATTCCCTTAGGAGTAGTCTAGAGAAATGCAATCTTTGCATTATTTACACTCAGTAGAGACTATTTTTAAAAATCATGAGACTAAGCTGTAGCCATATTTTAGAAGTTTTTTGAAGGAACAGGACTTTGGTTAGGAAGGAAGTCCTAAGTGGCATTTGGTCATTCTGTCCTGTGTACACAGAGAATGTAACTTGAAAAAAATTTCATAGAATGAATCAAAGCACGTAGAAAGAATGAACTTGAAAAAAATGCAGAAAATTGAAATGTATAGACTGTGTTTTAGCACTGTGGGTGTTTTTCTTTATGAGAAAATGAGAAATTCTACTCAAAGGAGAAAATCTAAGCAATTTAAAGGAAAGAAAACAAGGTCAATATTCAAAGCAATACATTAAACACTTCAAAAGCAGTAATAAGACTGACTCTAGAAATTGGAAAAATAGAGAGTGTTGGGGCTTGACTTTACTTCTAGGAAGGGCAAAGTGATATTTGTGTTAGAAGAAGCCAAAAGAAAGTCATCAGAGTCAGAATTATTACATGGAAAGGAAATGGGTAAAAAGAGCCCTCAAGTATTCAGGAGCAGGGAAGGTTGGTGGTTAATTTCAAGAACTAGGCGTCTCATAAAAGAAAATGGATGGGATATCAAAACTGTAGAAAAGAGAAAAATGTAGTATCCAACTGATGGGAAAAAAGGTGGAAAACTTCTTCTTCACTTTAAGATATTACCCTCGTAAAGTTGCTTTAGAATGATGATCCTATTTATCACTCATCCCAACCTCCTTCCCTGTACATTCATTATCCCCTTTGTCCCACCCTAATTTTTTCCATAGTGCAGGACCTTCTAATGTAGTATATTAGCTTCTCATTTATTTAACTTATTGTATGATGTCATTTCCCTGTCTAGGGTGGAAGCCCATTGAGGGCAGACAGTTGCTTATTCAGTAATGTACCTTGAACCTCTAGAACTGCCTGGCATACAGCAAGCACTTGAAATATATTTGTTGAATGTATCAAAGAATGAGAAATGCAATATTCAAGGAGGCAAGGTCACATACTGAACTTGAACTGTGAGATTTCCTATTATAAAGTAGGAACAATTGATAGTGATACATAGAGGAAAGAAGCCCCAATTTATACTTTCTCTTGGACCCAGCCTTCTTTACAGGAAAGTGGTAAACATTAGTGATACAACAGGAAATTCAAGTATCATAAAGAAAGAATATGAGAGCCATGAGCTGATGACATGGCAGCTAGAGGCTGAACTTAGGAATCTGGCTTTGTGGTAGGTGTTCTAACCTGTGCAGAATTCTCATATCCTGCTCCCCAATAAAACAGAACAGTGTGAGTATCCAGTGCATAACACAGACTCATCAAATTCATAAAACTGGTATCCAGAACAACTTTTATCAATTGGTAAAGCACAAATACAGTGGCATTTAAACTTGATAAAATTTAGTTTGGGGGAAACCTGCTGAATTATTGTCTTAGGCTTCTTGAACTTTACAAGACCTCTAATCTAAATATGTGTTTAACAACCCAATTTATACCACTTCTTAGTCATCAGCAAACAACAGATCAGTGAAACCAGTAAAAGTGTTACTGCATGTTCCCTGTACAGTGGAATGGTGGTTTCATATGCGTATATGATTCTTGTCTTCAGAGGCTGAGATGGGTTGATGCCACACTCACAGTTCACATATTATCTGAAAGCCTCTTATTGTAGTCACCTACCTTTCTTGGCCTGAAAGCATTCTCTGATAGAAAGAGCATACTTGGCCTGTACATTCCAGAAGTACCAGGGAGTTAGCTACCCTGCATGAGGTGCCCCTCAATGATGGACAAGAATTAGAGGGTAAATGTCTCATTTCCTCACCCCTTGGGTAAATGATTATGAGGTGTTCTCTGCAGATTCTCTCAGAGGTCCTCAGTGGAATTATGCTTCAGTTGCTGACCATAGTTAACCTTGGTAATGTGCCTCAAACTATCTGCAACTCATTCCCTGTCTCACTTGTTCATTTCTGTCAGTGCTCCCTGGGATCACATCCTTAATACTCAAATTCTCATCCAGGTTCTGCTTTTGGGGAATCTCAACCTAAGATAAACTTATAGTCTGTTTATGGAGAGAAGACAATATATCTTGAAAGAAACCACCACCAGCAATTAAATGTTAGACTATGTGACAGGAATTAACTGCAATGAAAGGAGAAGAGGATAAATGAGGTTGAAGATGACAGATATACTTTGTACTTTGGAGAGGAAATGGGATATTTTGCCAGACTCCAGGGGATACAATGGCTTTTCAGCTGGATGTGAGAGGTGAGAGATGTTAGGAGTCAGGAAAAGAGCACAGAATGTTTGAGGGATTGAGGGGGAGCAGGTTGTTTCAGGAATAAGTCTGATGAAAGTTGACCAGATACCTATTGGTAAACAGAAGTTGCCATTGTAAAGCATCCTCTGTTATTCCCTGTATGGCCAACCAAAGGTTTTGAGTTTAGAAGAAAATGATCCCTCTAATCCTACCTGCTTGTAGAAAATCCTCAGGAATCACAATCTGTGTGCAGTGGATACTATTGGTGTCCTCACCTGGGTCTGTATTACTAGCTGGGGTATCTATTCCCCAGCTCCTGTTGGTCATGAATTGCTCTCCACTGCACTCTTCTCTGAAGAAGTACCCTTGGCTGAATGGGAGCCTCCTTGGCCTGGGAGACAGCTCACTGCCCCTAACAATGGCTTCCTGTAATAGATGACTGACTGACAATAATGACAAAGGGTACAAAATGTTGGACCTCCAAGCCTCTAGATGGTACATCTCATATTTCACAGACCCCATAGGATCAGGCAGGATGACAGGACTAGGGAAAGATGCCTGCTTCTCTCACCCCCTACTCATGAAAGCACACCTTCAGTAAATCACATGCAACCAAATCCCTTCACAGGGTCTGTTTGGGAACCTGATCTAAGATCCAAAGTGTATGACAGGAAAAAGCCTTCTTCATAAACCCACTGGAAAAGGCCTTATGTCTTACTTAGTCCTTCTTAGACCCCTACTGGCTCTCGAAAGAAGACGAATGACTTTCCACCACCTTGAAGCCACCTACTTAGTCACTCTCAGACTTTCTTATAATCTGCTACTAACCTAAGCAGAATGCACTGCCTGAAATGGCCCTATCCATTCAAGGTTCAGCAGGCTACTAACTGATAATGTGGACGTGACCTCTAGCAGAAACAAATTTCCAATAATAGTAGCACAAAGACATCGGAACTGTTCTTTGGGCCAAACTACCCCACCCACACACAGTGGAAATAATGAGCAGGTGACTTTCTGAGAGGCCTAAAAATGGATCTTGCAGGATGGCTTGGAAGAAAAGAGTCATAAAAGTTTTATATACCAAATCTTGGGATCAATTTAAGGGATTGATGTGTGGGAGGCCCTTGTCCCAGGTCCTAAATGCATTGCTTGAACCCTCTGTTAAACTAAAAACAAAGCAAAACAAAGCACAGTCCCACTGTGCCTAATACTCCCCAGATGACTTTAAATGAATACACACAGAGTGTTAGCAGAACATGATGTTTTTCCTTCTTTCCTGTTTTTGTTTTTTCTTTTAAAAGGGCATTCTTCAAACTCATTGTGACATTGTAGTGCCTGTTGCTACTATGTTGTATAATGGGGTCTCTCTCCCTCTGCCAATATGTGGTTTTTGTTCAATGAACAGAAATGTGCTTTAACATTAGCCTAAATAGGCTTAAGCAGGAAGTTTATCTGTAGCTCAAATATACATGCATGGTCACTTAATGCATTTCTAATCCAAGAAGCAATGGTTTGGTCCCTTGAGGGTGGGAATGTATTTGAGACTTGAGTACTAAACAATAAGCCAGTTACATATGAGCCGCTCAAAGAGAAGTATGTTGTACAAAATAATCCAACAGTTCAGCTCTAGGAATACACCCCCAAAAAATGTGGATACATATTATCAAAAGACACATGTCAGAGTGTTCACAGCAGCATTATTTGTTAAGAGCCCCAAACTGGAAACTACTGAAATGATAATTGACATTTAACTGTGATATTTGTATATAACAGTTATCCTACAGTGAAGAATGAGCAATGTTCACATGTATCTTACTGTCTGAATTTTAAAACAAAATATTGATTGAAAGGAGACAGATACAAATAAACATTAAGAAGGCAAAAACTAATGTGTAGTCTTTTACACATCAGGATAGTGGCTTACCCTTAGGGAATGGGAGATAGGAAATGGAAAGGAGCATTGTAGGGTGGCATTTGGACACCAGTAATCTTAAGTTTATTAATTTGTTCACTTTGGAAAAAATCAAACTGCATAGGTACAACTTTTATACCTTTCTGCATGCCTTTCTTCAAAAACTATTAAAAGTATCTGTACTCTGTTAAACTGAATGTTCCATTATTTGAGGTCATTCAGACTTCTCTTTCTTCCATAAATATCAATAATCAAATGCTAAGTGGTAAAACTAAATATGAGTTGCTAACAAGTCTCCTGTTTTAGTTTACATTGGGAAGCACTGGTGAACCAACACAAATGATTGATTAGATTCATAAGATTCAGAGAAAAATAGAACAACAGAGTATTTGGGTTGGGGGAAAGAGCAAGGAGAACATTCATTTGTTAGGTATTTTTGAGTTATAAAGATATTATAGAAACTCTATTAAAATTATGAGACTTGGGGGTCCCTAGGTGGCCCAGTCACTTAAACATCTGTCTTCAGCTTGGATCATGATCCCAGGGTCCTGGGATCAGGCCCTGCCTTGGGCTCTCTGCTCAGTGGGGAGCCTGCTTCTCTCTCTCCTTCTGCCTGCTGCTCCCACTACTTGTGCTCTCTCTCTCTCTGTCAGATAAATAATAAAATCTTTTAAAAATTATAGGATTTTAAGTTGGGAGGGGACTTGGAGAATAACATAGCCCATGCATTTTACAGATAAGAAAACTGACCTCAAGAGGTTGAATAATAGGCCCAAGGTCACATGTGTGGTTAGCAAAAGCCCTCAGAGGAGGTCCAAGGTCCAAGGTCTTTTTCTCTAGACCACACAGCCGCCTTGTTTTCCAAACCTTCTGAGAAAGTTTGTGAATACATTTAAAATGTCAGTTTTCACAATTTTTAAAGATTGACTCATTTACCTCCTATTGGTGCAACACAGAGGATGTGAACTGATTCAACACCCTCTACTCCAATCTGTCAACAGTCAACAAGTCAGCAGACTACCGGCATTTCTGCTTCAACTTAATGGTTGATTTTAATTAACTCATGGTTTCTGTGCTCACTGAAACCCTTTATTTAGCTCACATGAACAGGCTAAAAATCAACAAATATTCTCAGCAACTAAGACAATTGAGGCACTCGGGGTCACTTTTCAAAAGCAGTAACATTTGCACATTTCTTGAGGGGATCACAAAGGCCTAGAGGAAAATATCTCCTAATTCTCTGAAGTTTATTACAGAGATTCACAATCCTGACTTCTTTCCAGTACTATCTGTAGATGGTTTTCAGTACTGTGATCCTGGGGCTCTACACCAGACCTCCCAAGTTGGATTCTCTAAGGACAGGGTTTGGGCATTTCAATACTTTAAAAGCCCATGGGTGATTCTGGTGCAATCACGATTGGAAATGTCTGCTCCATTGCTCCTGTATGGCATAGCTCTCACCATCTTGTGATCATTTAAATATGTGAATATATAACAAAGGAGTTACTGGTGAATGGCTGATTCAACTGAACCAAGCTTGAGTGTCTACTCTTTCCCAAAAGTTCACTGATTACATACCACAGATTGATATGTTGCCTCCTTGATTGGCTACATCCAGTCAACAGACCAATTAGTTTTTTATATATAGGTGCTGTAAATTTCTTTTTTTAAAAAATATTTTATTTATTTATTTGACAGAGAGATCACAAGTAGGCAGAGAGGCAGGCAGAGAGAGAGGGGCAAGCAGGCTCCCTGCCGAGCAGAGAGCTCCATGCAGGCCTCAATCCCAGGACCCTGAGATCATGACTCGAGCCGAAGGCAGAGGCTTTAACCCACTGAGCCACCCAGGCACCCTGTAAATTTCTTAAAATCCACTGAACTGTGCTCTTTTGGGAGGCTTATAATAGCACTGGTAAGTGTCATACACAAATTGAAAGAAAAATCAAAGCAGGATATGAGAATGATCAACTTAACAGTAAGAGATTCAGCTGGAACTCTGAATCCAAAGTCAGAGGAGTCTAGGGAAAGTCTGAGAAGGCTGTGTGGATCACATGAAAATGGACTGTCAAACTGAAACTCATCATATTTGAACTTTTGTTAGAGATATTTCTGCTTATATAAGTAAATGAGTGTTACCTTATATGACTAAATGAGTGTTACTGACCACATTGCTATAGAATAGTTTGAATTCTGTTAACAAGGACCTAAGAGATATAAAGTACTGACATCATCAGGCATTAATAATTAATAACCTCATTACTTAATTCATTACCTAATAAATTCATATGTATTATGTCTACTATATAGTAGTTTTATTTTTTTAAGATTGTATTTATCTATTTGACAGAGAGAAACATAGCAAAAGAGGGACACACAAGCAGGGAGAGAGGGAGAAGCAGACCTCCCACAGAGCAGGGAGCCTGATGTGGGGCTCGATCCCGGGATTCTGGGATCATGACCTGAGCCGAAGGCAGATGCCCAATGACTGAGCCACCCAGGCACCCCTATATAGTAGTTTTAAATATAACAAATTTTTTAATGACTCTAAGCATTTTATATCTAGTGGGATGGCAGATGAGTAAATAGATACTATAATATGGTGCTAGGATAAAATTCAAAGACAGGGGCTATGTATATGCAAAGGATAGCTCCTGCCCCAGAGAGATCTGGTCATGCGAAGTCACTCCTGATTTAAGTCTCAAATGATAAGCAGGAAAAAGGGTGGGGGGAGTGCCCACTTACGCATAGGCACAAACCCTACAGCATAGGATTAAGGAGATTCCATTGACTGATTAGAGAGATTCTATTGTTAGAAAGTTCAATATGATATGAACACAGGGTTCATGAATTTAGAAAACTCCTCTGCTTAGCTCACACATTCCTATCTCATGTTATCTCTCATCTTCCCTGGACTCAGGTGTGTCTTATGAGCTCTTTTTGGATGGGGGCCATGTCTACCCCTTTTGCAAATATATCCCATGGCTTACTATTCGGTAGGTTCTCAACACATACTTCTGAATTTTTTTCCAGCTGCATCCTTTTGTAATTGAGGAAACTGAGGTCCAGGGAGATACCCTGGACAGTCTAAAATCACCCACAATTTAGAGGCCAAACCAGATATTAAAATAATTTTAGGAGCCACTGCTATGTCTAACTCTGCCATAATAACTCCCATTCAAATCCTGAATTGCAGGACTCTCTTCACCTTTCCATGAATGTATCCAAAGAACATTGGGAGTGGAAAATTTATTTGAATTTTGATTTCTTAAAGTAAGCATTGGCTATTGGCATTATTGAATGCACCATAGAGAATGCATCTGAATCAATGACTGATTCAGGAACACTGTAATAACTAAACCCATCTTTAAAAATTGGCCACTGACAGTGAGGGATGAAGGTGGTGGAATTGGAGGACCCTAGGATCATCTTGTCCCACAGCTCTAACTAGATAACTATCAAATCATCCTAAGTACCCCAGAAATCAACCTGAAGATTGGCAGAAAGGTAAAGATGAGGCCATATCAAAGACGATAGAAAGTGCAGAGATGCAGTTTGGGGAGAAACAGATCACGGCCACTGTGGTGGAGAGAGAGACTAATGCACAGGAAAGCACACAGAAAAAAATGAATCCCCATAGCAGTTGGCTTTGAAAGTGACATGACCTGAATCTCATGAGTACTAGCAACTTGCAGGGCCTAAAGCCTGGAGTTTTAAAGGTCAGCATACAAGGCAGAAGAAGACAGTTCCAAACAAAGGAACCCCATAAGGATATCAGCAAATTCTTCAGCAGAAACCTTTCGAGCTAGAAAGGAACGGCATGATATATCCTAAGTGCTGAGTGAGAAAACTTTGCAGCCAAGAGTATTCTATCCAGCAAGGCTACCATTCAGAACAGAAGGATAGTTTCTCAGACAAACAAAAACTAAAGGAGTTCATGACCGATAGACCAGCCCTGAAAGAAATATTAAAGAGGACACTTTGAGTGGAAACAAGAGATCAAAAGTGACAATATAAAGATAGAAAACACAGCAGCAGGAAAAATGAGCATTTCTGTAAAAAAAAATCATTCAAGGAACTCACAAAATAAAAGGATGTTAAATATGAAACATGGGGAAGAAAGAATAAATCAAATGACTATCAATTTCATATAGACTGTTATATGCAAAAGATGTTTTACACAAACTTAAAAGTAATCACAAATTGAAAACCACTAATGAATATGCAAAGAATAAACAGAAACAAATCCAAATATATCACTAAAAAACCCCAGTAAACCATGAAATACAGAAAGATGAGAAAGTCTTCAGAAAGAACCAAAAAACTAGTAGTAAAATGGCATTAAATACATATCTATCAATATTGATTTTGAATGTAAATGGACTACACACTCCAAAGACAGAGTGACAGAATGGATAAAAAAAACAAGAATCATCTGTATGCTGCCTACAATAGACTCATTTTTTCACCTAAAGACACTCAGACTGAAAGGGGATGGAGAAACATTTACAATGCGAATGGGTGTCAAAAGGTAACAATACTTATATTGGACAAAACAGACTTTAAAACAAAGATTGTAACAAGAAACAAAGAAGGACACTCTGTAATAATAAAGGGGACAATCCAACAAAAGGATATAACAATTGTAAATATTTATACACCCAACATGGGAACACCCAAATACATAAAACAGTTAATTACAAACATAAAGGAACTAATCAATAATTATAATACAATAATAGTAGGGGACTTTATTACCACACTACAATCAGTGGACATATCATATAAACAGAAAGTCAACAAGGAAACAATGGCTTTGAATGACACACTGGACCAGATGGATTTAACAGATATATTCAGAACATGCCATCCTAAAACAGCAAAACAGACAGTATTTTCAAGTGCACATGGAACATTTTCTAGAACTTGTCACACAGTGCAAAAAAAGTTTCAATGGGATCAAGAAGATCAAGGTCATACCGTGCGTCTTTTCTGACCCAGCACTATGAAACTAGAAGTTAAACACAAGAAAAAAATTCTGGAAAGACCACAGATACATGGAGGTTAAATAACATGCAAATAAGACCAATGAATGGGCCAACCAGGAAAGCAAAAGGGAAATTTTTAAAAGTACATGGAAACAATGAAAATGAAAATATAGTGGTTCAAAACCTTGGGGATGCAGCAAAAGCTGTTCTAAGAGGGAAATTTAGAACAATACAGTCCTGCCTCAAGAAGCAAGAAAACCTTCAAATGAACAACCAAATCTTACACCTAACGGAGCTGGAATAAGAAGAAACAAAACCCCAAACCAGCAGAAGGAAGGACATAATAAAAATCAGAATAGAAATAAATGATGTAGAAACTAAAGGAACAATAGACCTGGTCAATGAAACCAACATCTGGTTCTTTGAAATAAATCAATAAAATTTATAAACCCCTAGCAAGACTTATCAAGAAAAAAAGAGAAAGGACACAAATGAGCAAAAGCACAAATCAAAGAGGAGAAATAACAACCAACACCACAGAAATATAGCAATTGTAAGAGAATACTGTGAAAAATTACACGCCAACAAATTGGACAACAAAGCAGAAATGGATAAATTCCTAGAAACACAGGACCAACCAAAACTGAAACAGGAAGAAATAGAAATTTGAACAGACTGATTTGGTAGGCAAAGAAATTGAATCAATAATCAAAAAACTCCAAACAAACAAAAGTCTAGGACCAGATCGCTTCACAGGTAAATTCTAAAAACATTTAAAAACCCCTGGGGTGGGGGGGGGGAAGAGTTAATGCCTATTCTTCTCAAACTGTTCCAAAAAATGAAAAGGAAAACTTCCAAATTCATTTTATGAGGTCAGTATTACCCTGATACCAAAGCCAGATAAAGACACCAGAAAAGAAAGAAAAAACAACAAAAAACTACTACAGGCCAATATCTTGGCTGAATATACATGCAAAAATTCTCAACAAAATACTAGTACACTGAATCCAATGATACATTAAAAAAAATCATTTACCATGATCAAGTGGGATTTATTCCTGAGTTGCTAAGGTGGTTCAGTATTTGCAAACCAATTAATGTGATATTAATAAGAGAATGAATAAAAACCATATGATCATTTCAACAGATGCAGAAAAAGCATTTGACAAAGTACAAAATCCATTCATAATAAAAAGCTTCAACAAAGTAGGTTTAGAGGGAACATACCTCAACATAACAAAGGCCTTACATGAAAAGCCCAGTGAACATTATCCTCAATGAGGAAAAACTGAGAGCCTTTCCCCTAAGGTCAGGAATAGGAAAAGATGTCTACTCTCATCACTTTTATTTAATGTAGTACTGGAAGTTCTAGCCATAGCAATCGCACAACAAAAGGAAATAAATTGCATCCAAATTAGTAAAGATGAAATAAAACTTTTACTACTTGCAGATGACATGATACTATATATAGAAAATCCAAAAGACTCCATCAAAAAACTACTAGAAGTGATAAAGGAATTCAGTGAAGTTGCAAGATACAAAATCAATGTACAGATACCTGTTGCATTTCTATACACCAGTAATGAAGCAGCAGAACAAGAAATTAATAAACCCATTTACAATTGCACAAAAAATAACAAGATACCTAGCAATAAACCTAGCCAAGGAGGTGAAAGACCTGACTGAAAATTATAACACATAATTTGATGATGAAAGAAACTGAAGATGATACATAGAAATGGAAAGATATTCCATCCTCATGGAGTGGAAGAAAAAATATTGTTAAAATGTCCATACTTCCAAAGCAATCTACAGATTTAATGTAATACCTATCAAAATACCAACATCAGTTTTCACAGAACTAGAATAGACAGTCCTAAAATTTGTATGGAACTACAAAGGAAACAGACACATAGATCAATGGAAAAGATTAGAAAACCCAGATATAAATCCACAGTTATATGATCAAATAATCTTTGACAAAGCAGGAGATAATATCTAATGGGAAAAAGACAGTCTCTTCAACAAATGCTGCTGGGAAAACTGGACCACTTTCTAACACCATACACACATAAACTCAAAATGCAATAGAGACTTACATGTGAGACCTAAAACCATAAAAATCCTAGAAGAGAATACAGGCAGTAACTTTGACATTAGCTGTAGCAACTTTTTTCTAGATAGGTCTCCTGAGGAAGAGAAACAAAAACAAAAATAAACTATTGGGACTTTATCAAAATAAAAACCTCTAAAAAAACAAAAACAAAAACAAAAACAAAAAAAAACATACAGTGAAGGAAACAACAAAACTAAAAGGTCACCTATGGAATGGCAGAAGATCTTTGCAAATGACATATCCAACAAAGGGATAGTATCCAAAATATATAAAGAACTTATACAACTCAACCTCAAATAATCCAATTTAAAAACAGGTAGAAGACACGAACAGACATATCTTCAGAGAAGACATACAGATGGCCAACAGACATATGAAAAGATGCTCATCATCACTAATAATCTGGGAAATGCAACTCAAAAATACCATGAGATATCACCTCATACCTTTAGAACTGCTACAGTCAATGACATAAGAAACAACAAGTTTTGGCAAGGATGTGGAGAAAATGAGCTGTCTGGCATATATGGTGGGAATATAAACTGGTGCAGCCACTCTAGAAAACAGTATGGTCGTTCCTCAAAAAGTTAAAAACAGAACTACCCTACCCAAGATCCAGCAATCACACTACTGGGTTTTTATCCAAAGAACACAAAAACATGAATTCAAAGGGATACATGCACCCTTACTGTTTACTGTAGTGATAACCAATTGTTTACTGTAGCAATAACCAATAACTTATAATAGCCAAAATCTGGAAGCAGTCCAAGTGTCCATCAATTGATGAATAGGTAAAGATGTGGTACACACACACACACACACACACACACACACACACACACACGAGGAATATTATTCAGCCATAAAAAAGAATGAAATCTTGCCCTTTGCAACAAAATGGGTGGAGCCAGAGAGTATAATGCTAAGCCAAAAAAGTCAGTCAGAGAAAGACAAATACCATATGATTTCACTCATATGTGGAATTTAAGAAACAAATTTTCCTTTTCCCAAAGCAAAGGGAAAAAATGGAGAGAGGGACAAACCAAGAAACAGCCTCTTTAACTATAGAGAACAAATTGATGGTTGTCCGAAGTGAGGTAGGTAAGGGGATGCCTGAAATAGGGAATGGGGATTAAGGATGCACTTCTCATGATGAGCACTGGTGACATTGGTACCACTAACATTCGTATGCAAATACATGATGCTTTAATAAAATCTTAGCTTTTAGTTTTTATAAGCATAATTAAATATTAAATTTAATCAGATAATAATGGGAAAAAGTGAATCTCCATATACCCTTTAAGTGGTGAGTTCTAAGGACTGTACCAAAGACAGAAAATGAAAGGAATTCAAAATCATGTGTAAACATTACTATAGAGCCATAAAGACAGAATTAGTAAAATCCTGTCAATCCTCAAACACTAATACCCAGCCATTACTTATATTTCTCTCAGATCCATGGTGTCTTAGAAACAACACTTTTTTCAAGTCTGCAAAAGAGGAAAGCTGATAGCATTCTTCAATTTGGTGTTTAAAATTCTCAGTGTTGAGGCTTAGTTCTTTTTGTTCTCAGTTCTGAATCTGGTATGCTTAGTTCTATTATTTATAATCGTCCCCTTCCCCCAAAATGGTCCCTCCTGCCCCAAGACCTCTTAAAGTGGTTTACAACAAAACCATCCAGCACAATCATTCTTCTGGCTCCATCAGTTTGGCCAGGCCCTGGTTACTCAGAGTCTAACACAAACCATGTGATCAGGCTCTATCTAGACTAGGATTGCAAAGGTGGACCCTTAAAGAGCTCTTCAGAGCAGAGCGATGTACAAACACTTATTCTCCACGAATGTAAAGGACTTAACAGAAGTCCAAACTAGGAACCAGTGTGCAAAGGGGGGATTACAGCTTGCCAGGAGTGGAGGAGATACAGGGAGTTATTTGTCTTTGAAAGATTTTGACTTTTTATTGAGAGAGTGAGTGAATGGGGCCAGGGGCAGAGGAAGACAGAGAGAGAGAATCTCAAGCAGACCCATGCTGAGTGTGAAGCCCGATGTGGGGCTCACTCCCACGACACTGAGGATCATGACCTGAGCCAAAGTCAAGAGTCAGATGCTCAACCGACTGAGCCACCCACGTGCCCGAGAATATTTAATAGGATTTTAAGCAGAGTGCCCTGAATGCTCTGCAAACATGTCTGGATTTTTTTCTATAAGCTGTGGGGAGCTATTAAATATAAATAAGCAGGATCGTTTGAGGGAACAGCTCTGGCAGTAGGACAGTTGAAGTCTGGATGAAAAGCAGGGGGAAGAGTTAAGGGCTTCATCTTCAGGGGACCTACGGTCTTGGCATTCATAGCAGCATCTGCATCACCTGGCAGTTTGTTAGAAATACGGGATTTCAGGCTCCACCTCAGACTTACTAGCCTACGATCTCTTGTTTTAGTGAAATCTCTACTCTAAGAAGCAGTACTCTAGTTGACAATGTTGCATATGCCCAGCATGGCAAGGCTGGCACTTAAAGAGTTGGGACTGGCCCAAAGCTTTGTGTGAGGAGAAAACAAAACCTGAAGCTGATATACTAGTCAGGGCTAAACTCTGGAAGTGGAGGATTATTTAAAGATTCAAGGCCCTCAAGCACACATGAAATATAAGAACTTGTTCAGAGGGGCGCCTGGGTGGCTCAGTGGGTTAAAGCCTCTGCCTTCAGTTCAGGTCATGATCTCAGGGTCCTGGGATCGAGCCCCAAATCCGGCTCCTGGCTCAGCGGGGAGCCTGCTTCCTTCTCTCTCTCTGTCTGCCTCTCTGCCTACCTGCGATCTCTCTCTCTCTGTGTCAAATAAATAAATAAAATCTTTAAAAATATATAAAAAAAAGAACTTGTTCAGGAATGAAAGGGCCACAAAGCTGAGCAGGCAGGCCCGGGTTTTGTCTGGAGTTATGGTATCTGGAGGGATTCCCAAAGGCAACTGAGGAAGAAAAGGAAGCTTCTACGGAACAGCTGCCAGGGATGCTGTGTGTGAGGGGTGGGTCCAGGTGGGGGTGGGAGG
>LNAC01000685.1:346119-382537 GCA_002007465.1 Ailurus styani | reverse complement strand
GGGGGTGGGAGGTGGGGGTCGGGGAGAACATACATGCACAGGATGCCAAGGTAGTTCTTACTTGGGATCAGAAAGCAGACAGTTTCGGAGTCATGATGGAGGAATGATTTTCAAGTTTGAGCGGCAGGTTTTATGTACAAAGTGAGAAATAGAGAAATGCTGAAGATGACATTTATGTTTCCAACCTTCCCCGACTGCAGGAAGATAATATCAACTACACGTGAAGTAAAATGCCTGAAACTTAGACAGTCTTATATTATTGAGGATTATAAACCTCTCGGATATTTTGTTTAGGAAGTACACACAGTTTGTACCAGGTTAACTTTATGTGGGGAAACTTTAAGAATGAGTAAAAACATCTAATGTTTACTGAGCACTTTCTAATATGAAATATGCTTTTCTAAGTTTAAAATGCTTGTTATGAACCTCATAACAATCTCATGAAGTAGGCTGTATTATTATCCCCGTTTCACAGATGAAGGATCCGAGGCATGTAAAAGTTATTTAAAGACAAATATTAGTATGAAAGCCAAGATTTGGATCTGGTTAGTGATGTTCTAGCCCATCATCCTCATTACTATGCTGAGCTATACTCCTTCCCTCCCCACATACCTTTATCCTGTGGCCTAACCTACAGGGCATTTCTAACTTCAAACAGGTACCCAATTTTTATTTACTATACAAAAAAAAAAGTGTTAGACAAGATTTCAATTCTTTGGAATCTAGTATATCTCTAAATTCCAGGAATTACTTTTATGAATTGGAAAGCATTAAAGGGAAGTATTTCTTAGAAATAATAAATTAGCTTTACAAAGTGGAATAGAGCTAATTCCTGATTATCTGTGTTAATTAGTGACAGTGTTAGCAGGGGCACTGAAATCCTCCACAAAAGTGACTCTGATCAGCCAGATGATTGATCTCTTACTACCCTCTAATCTAGGTTCCAGGCCTTTTCAAAGGTAGCCTACATGAAAAAAGGAAAACATGAAATGATATAAAGAAACAAACATCAGGATAATAAAAATATTATGTAATTATAAGGCATGGTGCTTGGAGCTAGCCTTCCTAAGTTCATAACCTCTTGCCAGCTACATGTCGATAAGCAAATCACCTACTGTCTGTGCATCAGTTTCACCATCTATAAACTGGGGTCATAATAGTACATATTTCAAATATTGTTGGATGGAATATAATGACTTAATTCATGATGAGCTAATAATGAACAGAGAATGATACAATAATCATCAGATCAGTAATCAAACCAATACATAAAAATTGAACTGAAAATGGAGATTCTTCTTTTATGAACTATTCACCAGTCTATAGCCTATCTTTCTCTGTCTGCATCTTGCTCAGTTGTGGGTTGAAAGATGAAGCCCAGGTTGGCAAGAAAAATCTCTTTTTAGTATTCTTTAAGCTCCAGAGGGCTTTTTTCCCTGGCCACTACTGTTTACTCTGGCACTCAAAGTCAGCAGCAAGAACTATTAGCAAACCCCCCCAAATCACATGGATATCAATACAATAAAAACCTTCCAAGATTCCATATCCTGCCTATGCCGCAAATCCAGAAACATTCACTGACCTCCTTTTTGCACTGACTGATGACAATGCAAATATTTCAGGCTGCAGTTCCCTGCTCACGGCAGTCTGTCTGAGGTTGTTTTGCCCCTAGACTATTTTTGCTCATATGGTTGCTCTCAGCCGCAGACATTCAAATAGAAACCAGAGAGATCCAAATACTTGGGAGGAACCTATAAACAAATGCAGGAAGAAGCATCCAGTCTGACCATGGTGCCCATAAAAGTTTCTGTAGACAGAATATAAGGGGCTGGATTCCCAACACCTATTACTTGAGAACTTGCCTAAATCTTTCTCAGAAACTTAGCTACTTAAGGTGTGCCTGAGTGGCTCAGTTCGCTGAGTGTTGGACTTTTGATTTTGGCTCAGGTCATGATCTCAGGGTCTTGAGCCCGAGCCCCACCTGGGGCTCTGCACTCAGCGTGGAGTCTGCTTGAAATTCTCTCTCTCTCCCTCTCCCTTTGCCCGCCCCCATCCCTACCAGCCTCATTTCTTGCTCTCTCTTTAAAATAAGTAAAAATCGTAAAAAAGAAAGAAAGAAAGAAAGAAAGAAAGAAAGAAAGAAACAAACAAACAAACAAACAAACTTAGCTACTTCCCAGGGATGGAAGGGTGCAAGTGACAAGAGCAGGTTAGGGAAAGCTTTTTCAGTGTGTGTGTGTCCAAAAGACTTCCCTCTTGGGAGCCCAGAGGAACTGAGGGTATCTGGGTGCCTTCCATTTTGTGCTTCGAGGGAAAATACAAATTGGGCCATTGCTATCTATTTTTTAAATTAAAAGTCAAACAAAAATAGGTCCCTAGGTTCAGAAACTTAGAGAAAAACGACCAGCCAAGTTAAGGTATGTTTTAATTAAGAAAAGAAAATTTTTATGATAGATTCTAAATACTGTATGAGCAGTATCTATTTGGGGATGAATAAGTAACCCAAACACCATTAACCACTAAAGAAATCTCTAATTCTGTAGAACCCTGAAATGCAGCATTCTGCCTTGTATGGGGCCTTCCAAATTTCTATTCTTTCTCTCAGACTGTCGGGTTTTTTCTCTTCTCCTCCCCACACCATCCTGATTGACTCACCATCCACCAAGAAGTTGATGCAAAATAAGGAAAGGCGAGAACCCAAACCACGAGGCTGCTTTGGAAAAGTCCTCTGATTGGAGGATAAATTCAACTCCTCAGAATCCTGGGTCACATTAACTAATCGACGTGTTGTCACTTTTGAAGGATTTCCAGCCAAAAATCCCCAGTGCTTGAATGCTGCGGAGAAAGAAAACAATGTTATCTGAAGTCCTACTATCCTAACTTAATGAGAACATTGAGCCTCTGGCACTGAATACATAAAAACAAGCAAACAAAAATATCCCAATCCAATGCAATAAGACAACTAGAAGGAATTCTAACTTTCACAATTGACCTAATCTTTAAATATGTGTCTATTAAATATGTCTTCTAAGACTACCTAGAAAATGATGTGCAGCCTGCCAAAACAAAATTAGCTTATAGAACATTTTCACCTTTTCGCCTTCCAGCAAATTGCTTGTTTTCCCATCCAAACAATAACCTTATTGTTTATACTGAAGTACAGTACATGACTAGTTATGTTAGGAAGTGAATGAATTGTTGTCCTGTCAACAGAATTTTTTTTCCCACATACCTATTATATCTAGGAATTCCTTCCAAGGTTAGAAACTTTGAGGAAAATACATACTGCTTTCATTTGCTTTCATTATCCTGAGTTCCAGTGGCATATAGACTAGGGTTGCTTAGCAATGTGAAATTAGTAGTAGTTGTAGTATTTGTATAGGCTTGAGTATATACTATCATACCCTTGTTAAAGTCTGGTGAGAGTTTTGGTCCATGATGCTTTCCGTGTTTTATTTAAGCTCAGGTCAAACACATGAATGCGCCGTAAGGGTTCAGTTTACTTACTGGCACAGGAATATATGGAGACATAGTAAGGGCTGAGGATTGAAATGGGATACCCTAAAATCCTTCCTTTCCCTTCCTTCTCTCACAGCCCGTCAAAACTTAGGAGCCTGAGGAGCCTGTTGGTGAAGAGGAGCTAGCAAACGTCCATCCCTATCTGATCTGGATGACACTCCCTTGTTAATTAACCCAGCAAAAATGGAACACAAATCAGATCTCTTCACTGTAAGTCAGAACAAAAGTTCAGGTTCAATAACATGCGGAGATGAGACAAAACTTCAGCATTCTGTCAACTGAGACACAAACAGAAAAGCACTCATGTCTTCTTACCCTGTTTGACAGCTATAAAGAAAAAGTCAGACTGTCAGAGAAACTGACATGTTTCATGCAGCTGGACGAAATAAGTTCCACATGATATCCATTTCCAGTCTCAGCCAAGGCCATGCCTGCACTAATGAACGCCTAAACTTTGCCTTCACCTGTTCAACTTAAGGTACCTACAAAACTCTTACCACATGGACCAACCAATCTTCAGCACTCACCCATCATTTTTATTTGCTTTTTATCCGATAGTCCTCCATTTCTTTATTTTCTTAAACAAGGAAGGGGTGATACAGTATGAAAAATAAAGTTTATCTTTGGTTCAATGGTGTGCTCAGAATTCTAGGACTGAACCAAATTTTGCTTAAGATGTCTATATTAATGTATGAATACGTTTTCTCAAAAACTTGCTGATATCTATGTATGAATGATTAATAATGATTCTTTAAGAAAAGTAAAATATATCAATTATTTTTTCTCCTGGGTGTGAGACAGGAATGCATAGAAGCTAAACATTCTTCTCCACCTTACTCTTCCATCCTTCCAAGAGGCTAGCCTAAGCACGTTCTCATGGTGAAGGCAGATGTGGACCAGTGGAAGCGGATGCATGCCAGTACAGTCACTTTTCAAGCCGCTGCATATATCCGGTCTGCTAACATTTCATTGGCCAAAATTAGTCACATGGTCACAGAATCAAGAGATACAGAAATAGACTCCATTATCTTGCACATCAAAGGGTGTGGTTATAAACAGGAGAAAAGAATGGGAGTCATTAATGTAGTGAATCTACAATAGTCATAGATGTACTCACAGTCACTGATAATAATATAGAGACCCAGAGATTGTGCCAGAGATGAAACTAGAACCCAGGTCTCTCTACTTATGGTTTATTCCTCTTTTTATGACACTCACTGCTATTATTTTATTAATGAGCGAGGCAATGACTCATAAAGGTATTGTATAATCAATTTCAGTATTATCAATTGTAATCCATACTCTCTAAAATAGTACATAAGAATATTGTACTTATAAAATGTATGTGAACCAAACATGAAAAACTTTATTCTCCTGTCTGATGTTTTAGGAGTTAAAATCTTATGCTATTAGATTGCAGATAAAGCAACTATTAGAAAGAGAAACATAGGGGCAACTTGGGTGGCTCAGTCAATTAAGCATTTCACTGTTGATTTTGACTCAAGTCATGATCTTGGGGTCATGGGATCGAGCCCCACATCAGCCTCCACATTCAGCATGGAGTCTGCTTGAGAGTCTGTCCCTCTCCCTCTGCTCCTCCTTGCATGTACTCTCTCTCTCAAATAAATAAATATTTTAAAAAAAGAAAGAAAGAAAAAGAGAAACTATGAAGGCTGGAGACACTCTCTATTAAGAATTACGAGATTTAGCAAATAAGACTGCAAGATGCTAGGTTAAATCAGAATTTCATAAATAATGACTAATGTTTTAGGGGAAGTATGTCTTATGCATTTTTTGGAATATACTTATACTAAAAAAATCATTATCTAAAATTCAAATTTAAACATCCCCCATTTTATCTAGAAATCTTAACTCCACTAGCATATTAAAGATACATAAAATCATAACTAAAACGAGTACTATACATACATATATGTTAATAATTCATTACTAACATTACTAACGTTTTTTCAGAGGAGAATTACTGTAAGTATTCAGAATAAAGATACCTTTATAATGAAAATTATTGTTATAGTTGGCATATTAATATCTTCTAAAACAAGCTTTTCCACAAAATTACATAAATAAGAAAATATAGTAGGATTTCATATGTCTATATGGCAGTTGATTCCATGATAGGGTTTGAATGCATAGACACTGAAACTCATCAATGAACAATAAATTCACTAAGGTTCTAGAGTCTTTGCCGTGCCTTTTACGGGCTACAAAAGTGAAAACATGGAGAAGGGACTCTCTGGATTCCACAACCACTGTTGAAAGGCTGCCCCAAAGTGGATGTAGTTATGAGATATGGATTCAGTGGCCTCGGTAATTTCTTCTCAAAGCCTTTCAGTGCTCCACTGGCAAGGAGACATCACTGAGTAGATTCACATCCACGTACTTCTCTCTGGGAATTCCAGACACGATGCCTGTGACCCCAATATCAGAACCCACTGTTGGTGAAGAAAGGAAGCACATGGGTAGCTGAGAGAATCCAAAATTGTAAAAAAAAAAAGAGAAAAAAAGTAAAAAGTTAAATAAATGTGAAAGATTTTTGTCAATGAATCAGTATATGATATGAAGAGTTAATAACTGTCTGGTTCTATTAATAGCTGTCAGTGGGAAGGAATTAAAAAAAAATCAACAACATAAAACTTCCTCCTAAATCTGGCCAAGCTATCTGTTAAAGCTGGTTCCCATTAAATGTTTGTTAATTTAATTTATAAAAGCCAAAGCCCAATGGCTGCTGTCTGCTATACACAATAGGGGCTGTATGTGTACAGGCTGGCCCTCTGCCAGTATATAGTGTCATACAGACTGGTATCTTGTATGTAAACATTGTTTGAATCCTTAATAATCAAAAATTAAAAAAAAAATCTTTATGGCTCCAATATCCTTATAATGCAAAGTAAATACTGAACTTCCTGTGTTGAGATTATGGGCCTTCATACTAGCACATGGATGTGAGCAGGGGTTTGTTTCACCATTTTCATTAGGTCGAAGTTTTTACTTCCGCTAGGGAGAGAGAGGAAGTTCCCTCTAAAGGACAATCAGCTCTATGTTATATGCTTTATTGTCACTGTACTGGACTATTACATTTAATAAAACTCCTTATATTACAGAATGCTTGTTTCTAAGTTAAATATTGAATATGTATACCTTATGGACATATAAGTATCTTAAGGATATATAATTAACCATTTAATTTTTCTCTGAACTTCCTACCAACCAAGTTGAAATTTTTAAAAAAGAAAGAATATTCATTCTCTTTTCCTGGCTTCTATTCAGTCCATAATTATCTCCCACACAGTTTTTCTCCCTTTCCCAACCCACAAACAGTCAGGCAATGAGAGAAGCAAACATTGTGTTTTTCACTCTGCCAATCGGGAAGTCTTTGGTAGGCATTTTCTAAGTGCTCGGCACTGTGCTAGAGAGAATGGAGGATAAGGAGCAAGTGTAAGACATGTCCCTGGTCTATAGCAGCTTACAGTCCACTAACAACATCCCCACAATGGCTCTGTCTTGGGGTTTTGTCATTTGTATCAAAAATTCCCACTGGCCATATGGTGGCCAATAGTCAGTCTGGATCCTACTGGAAGTCTATGGTGAGAAACACTGAGATACAGGGTAATCTCGTCCATCTTTTTTAAAGATTTATTAAGTGCTCATCATGCCCCACTGCAAATATCAATATATCAATATTTAATCTTGAGTGTGTGTGTATGTGCAAGAAAGAAAAAGAGATAAATTTAACTTAACAGCTTCAACATGAACCTTAATAATACTAATCTAAAAGGGTCAGTATAACACCAAATGATCCATAACTGGGTGTCTACTTCACCAAAGCAAAGGGGCAATTAAGGGATTAAAATCAGATTGGGTGTTTGATACAACACTGAACAAACAACAAGTTAATTGTTGTTATTTGTTTTCCTCAGTTTTGTTTTCCAATGTTAACTGGTTGCCATGATATTCTGTGGATGTCATTTAATTCCCAGTCCAGGATGTAACTTAGGCATGGAGACAATGTGGTTTGTTGATGAAAAACTTATCTGTGTGCAATACTCATGTGGACTTCATTCCTATTAAAATAAGATGCTTTATTTATCCAATGAATTGGAATTTCTTTTTAAATTCCTTTGTGCTAAAATCATCCCTATATCTCATTTTAAAACCAACCCGAATATCTTAGAAATAAAGGGAAACATTCAGTCAGCACTTGTCAAGATCTAGAATCTTGATTTGTTAAATCTAACATGTTTTTACTTTTTCTTATACTTACCTCTTAGTTTTTATCCAGCCAAGAACTTTTCCATTTGAACAGATGGAAGAACCAAGAGACTTAGACAAATGTGCCTATTCACACCTACAATATGGCTAAAAGTGAGTGAAAGCTGGCAGCTGAGGTCTATGAGGAGCACTTACGGATTTGGTATCTGAAGACCAAGTTCCAATTTCAGTGCTCCTTGCCTGATTGACATTGGATAAGCCCTTCAATGTGTTCTGGGCATCAATCCCCAGTCTTTCAGATAAAGATGATAAACAAGGCTTGCAGTGTTATAGGGAGGGTTAAATGAGAGGAGGTATGCAGAAATGCTTCATATAGTGGAATACTGCAGTATGGCTTCTGTAACTCCATAAAAAGAGGGCAGAACCACCCGAGAAGTCTTCTGAAGATACCACTCAGAGTAACATTTGTTCTCTTTTGACCACCCGATCTTGGTCAATCGCTTCACCTTGTAGTTGCTAAACTGCTGATAGAACTATTTGGAATTTTTGTTGCTAAACCTTCAAGAAAAGCCTAAATCTACCACAATAAAATTGAAGAGTATTTCTGATTAAAAAAATAGTAAGAAAAGATTGATGGTTGAGAGAATTTAAGTCAATAAAAACCTCAGTAAGTATTCTCTCTATGAGCTTAAAAATACTACATGCTTTATTTTTAAAATAGCATATGTAGTAAGAGAAATAACATGAAAAGCTGAAATTGTCCATGGAAAAGGTGGAAAGTTTTAGCAAATATACTAAACAACTAGACTAATAAAAATCACTGTAAATAAAGGTAGAGCACTGAAACAAAATCAGAAATGAAAGAGGAGAAATAACAACAAATACCACAGAAAAAAAATAAATGTAACAGAATGTTATGAAAATTTATATGTCAACAAACTGGACAACCTAGAAGAAATAAATTCCTAGAAATATTAACCTCCCAAAATTGAATCAGGAAGAAATAGAAAATTTGAGCAGACCAATTACCAGCAACTAAATTAAATCAGTAATAAAAAAACTCCAACAAAAAAGTACAGGAACAGATGCCTTTGCAGGTGAATTCTACCAAACATTTAAAGAAGAGTTAATACCTATTCTTTTCAAATTATTCCAAAAAATAGAAGAGGAAGGCAAGTTTCCAAATTCATTCTATGAGGCCAGCATTACCCTGATACCCAAACCAGATAAAGATACCACTAAAAAAGAGAACAGGCCATTATCTCTAATGAACAGAGACGCAAAAATCCTTAATAAAATACTATCAGGCCATATCCGATAATACATTTTAAAAATCATTCACTACAATATAGTGGGATTTATTCCCAGGATCCAAGGGTGGTTCAATATTTGCAAATCAATCAACATGATATATTATATCAACAAAAGAAAGGATAAAACCATATGATCATTTCAACAGATGCAAAAAAAAATCAATGAAGTACAACATCCATTCACAATAAAAATGCTCTGCAAAGTAGGTAAAGAAAGAACACACCTCAACATAACAAAGGCCTTATGTGAAAAACCCACAGCAAACAACATCACACTCAATGGGGAGAGCTGAGAGTTTTCCGCCTAAGGTCAGGAACAAGACAAGGATTTTACTCTCACCACTTTTACTCAACAGAGTACTACAAGTCCAAGCCACAGCAACTAGACAATATAAAGAAATAAAAAGCATCCATATCAGTAAGAAGAAGTAAAATATTCAGTATTTGCAGATGACATTATACTATATATAGAAAATCCAAAAGACTCCACCCAAAAAATACTAGAAATAATAAATGAACTCAGTAAAGTCACAGGATATACCAAAATCAGTTGCATTTCTATATACTAATAACGAAGCAGCAGAAAGAAATTAAGAAAACAATCCCATTGGGCGCCTGGGTGGCTCAGTGGGTTAAAGCCTCTGCCTTTGGCTCAGGTCATGATCTCAGGGTCCTGGGATCAAGCACCGCATTGGGTTCTCTGCTCAGAGGGAGACTGCTTCCTCCTCTCTCTCTGCCTGCCTCTCTGCCTACTTGTGATCTGATCTCTCTCTCTGTGTCAAATAAGTAAAAAAAAAATCTCTAAAAAAAAAGAAAACAATCCCATTGACAGTTGTACCAAAAATAATAAAATAGCTAGGAATAAATTTAACCAAAGAGGTGAAAGACCTACACTCTGAAAATTATAAAACATCAACAAAATAAATTGAATATGAAACAAAGAAATGGAAAGATAGTCCATGTTCATGGATTCAGAAAACAAATATTGTTAAAATGTCTATACTACCCAAAGCAATCTACAGACTTAATGGAATTCTTATCAAAATACCAACAGCATTTTTTTTCACAGAACTAGAAAAATAATCCTAAAATTTACATGGAACAACAAAAAACCCTGAATTGCTAAAGTAATCTTGTAAAAGAACACAAAACTAGAGGTATCATCATCCCAGATTTTTTAAGATATACTACAAAGCCATAGTGATTAAAACAGTATGGTACTGGCACAAAAATAGACACATGGATCAACAGAATAGAGAGTCCAAAAACAAACGTTTTTATACAAACACAATTATATGATCAATTAATCTATGACAAAAGAGGCAAGAATATGCAAGGGAAAAAAGTCTCTTCAACAAATGCTGCTGGGAAAACTGGACAGTTACATGCAAAAGAATGAAACTGGACCACTTTCTTATACCATACACACAAATAAGCTGAAAATGGATTAAGGACCTAAATGTGAGACCTGAAACCATAAAATCCTAGAAAAGAACAAATGCAGTAATTTCTCTGACATTGGCTGTAGCAACATATTTTTGTATGTGTCTTCTGAGACAAGGGAAACAAAAGCAAAAATAAACTGTTGGGTCTACAATAAAATAAAAATCCTCTGCACAGCAAAGGAAACAGTCAACAAAACAAAAAGACAACCTGCTGAGTGGAGAAGATATTTGCAAATAACATATGTGATTAGGGGTTAGTATCCAAAATACATTAAAAAGTGATGCAACTCAACACCAACCCCCACAAGATAATCCAATTTAAAAAAATGGACAGAAGACATGAACAGACATTTCTCCAAAGAAGACATAACAAATAGCCAACAGATACATGAAAAGGTGCTAAACATCACTACATCACTAATCATCAGGGAAATGAAAATCAAAAGTACAATGAGATATCACCTCACACCAGTCAGAAAGGCTAAAATAAAAAACACAAGAAACAACAAGTTTAGGTGAGAATGTGGAGAAAAAGGAGCCCTCCTGCATTGTTGACCAGAATGCAAACTGGTGCAGCCACTGTGAAAAACAGTATGAGGGTTTCTCAAAAAATTAAAAATGAAATTACCATATGATCTAGTAATACCACTACTGGGTATTTACCCAAAGAATATGGAAAACCTAATTTAAAAAGATATATGCACCGCTACATTTATTGCAGCATTATTTACAAAAGCCAAGTTACAGAAGCAGCCTAAGTATTCCTTCAATAGACAAATGGATAAAGTAGTTAAGTGTGTGGGTGTGTGTGTTTTGAATATTACTCAGCCATCAAAAAGAATGAAATCTTGCCATTTGCAACAGCGTGGATGGAGCTAGAGAGTGTAATGCTAAGCAAAATAAGTCAGAAAAAGACAGATACCATATGATTTTACTCATGTGTGGAATTTAAGATACGAAACAAATGAATAAAGAAAAAAAAGAGACAAATCCACAGACTCTTAACTATAAAGAACAAACTGATGGTTACCAGGGGGGAGGTGGTCGGGGAATGAGTGGAATAGGTGAAGGGGATAAAGCATTCACTTATTTTGATGAGCACTGAGTAATGTATAGCATTGCTGAGTCACTATATTGTACACCCAAAACTAATATAATAGTGCTTGTTTATTATGCTGGAATTTAAAAATAAATCAGTAAAGAATTTAGAAACAATATAATTAAGCATTTAATTTTTTCTGAACTTCCTACAAATTGAGCTTAAATTAAAAAAATAAATAATGTAATTCTCATTATAAAACATCTCAATATAAAATATCAATGTAAAAAAACTTTTCTTTCTGGGAACAAGTTATAAAGAGGATTTATCCTTTTTTTATTGAGCTATAATTGACATATGTATTAGTTTTATGTGTACAACATAATGATTTGATAAGTGTATTTCATGAAGTGATTGCCACACCAAATTTAGTTAATATCCATCACCTCACATAGTTATAATTTTTTTATTGTGATGAGAACTTTAAAGATCTCTCTTAGCATAGCAACTTACAAATATATAATATAGTACCGTTAACTATAGTCAACATGCTGTACATGACATGCGTAGGACTTACTGATCTTATAACTGGAAATTTGTACCTTTCGACTTTTTTTCTTCTTTATTTCTAGAACTCTAATTAAAATATAACGCTACAATTCTCTCTGTATTATTTACAAGGGCCAAATTACAGAAGCAGTCCAAGTATCCCATCAAGAGACGAAATGCCCCTAGGAATGTGGTGATATGCCAAGGCTATAAAGCCACAGATGACTTAGAGCATCAACGTAGCACTTTGGGGTAAAATTCACCTATGTTTATATTAGTATAAATACATGTCTTATGAAATAGGAGCAAAATTTTCATTTGCTTTTACAATAAAAACATGTCTAGAACTGTTCTGTTCTAGGTTGCCTACACCCCGAACTGTGGGAGCGAGGCTATACTCCTTTGCCAGTGGGGTCCTTTCACAGAATTTTCTGATGTGCTGACATAATAACAGTATCTTAAATAACAGTGTTAGATAAAACGTTAATATATATACATATATATGTATATGTGTGTGTGTATGTGTGTGTACACACACATACACACACACACACATATCTCCTCCATAAAAATCCAGGCAAAACATTAAAACATGATTCATAAAGATACATGTTCCAAGAGCCAAAACAGGGAATCTTGTTTTTGGCCAGGTTGCCTGTGCTCTAATTCTTAGAGAAACAACTTAATCCAAAAATGTGGTCCTCAGAGCACCTGTATCAGAAAACCCTGGGAATGCTTATTAAGAGGAAGATTTTTTAGAATATATACACACCACAAAGCATGATCATTTTCAGAGCAACAGTCCAGGAATCTCCATAGGAACTTATAAAAGAACTGAGATAAACACAGTAAAAGTTGCTAACAATGTAAGATAGTTGGAGGGATTTAAATTCCCCTAGTCTAGCTTTCCTGTGTATCAGTTTCCCCAGCTGGACTATTTGCAAGAGCATGGTGCATCTAAACTCCTAACAATTTTTAGAGCTGACTGAAGGGAGCACCAAAGATTTTGAATACCAGAATTCTAGGTAGAAAGTTTACTGTTCTACTGGAATACTGAGAGCCTGACTTACAGCCTCACTCATCTGGAGAAGCAGTAAAACTTACCTAAGAAGGATTATCAGCGTCACCACAAAGAAGGTCAAACAAAGAGGGTCTAAAACTCCTTTTCAACCTGATCAAGTGCCTGAACAAATATTTGATGGCCACCTCAGGCCATCTTTTCCTTTCACAAATATCCAATTTCCCAGGTTGTTAAGGAATAGCATACTAAAATATGGTTCCGTGGTCTATTAGTTTTGTATCTGACTTCTTCAGAGTAGGTTTTCTCAGTCTTTATTAATTTGCAGAGCCTTGAAGTGGAAGCTAAAAATGCAAGTGTCTTTTTCCTGAACTTATTGGACCAGAGACTCTGTGTTGGACAGCATCTTGTAAGACCAACTTTCTGTATTTCAAATATACTTAGAGTTGGATTCAGGAAATCAACATGGATCCGCATCATCCCCCACGAGCTGGTCAGAAATTCAGAATCTCAAGCCCCCATCCCAGAACTATTGAAATAGAATCTGAAGTTTAATAAAATCCTCAGATTTGTATGTATGTCAAATCTGAGAAGCAAGGCTAGAGAACACATTTCAAGAACCAGTGCCAAAGACAATGACAGAAATGATTTTAACCTGGAAAACTTTAAGAATCGGTTTTATAGTTCATTCACCTTGGCTTCTGAAAAACTCTGGTATGATTTCCAAAGAACATCTGTTCTTATGCAGGGAGTTTTCACTATGAAAACTACATCTGAAGGCTATGGATAGCAAATCCTTGTACAATTGAGAAAAGTCCAGATTTATGTTATGGTTTGTATCTTTCTTGGCCTATGGATAGTTTTGATTTGCATCAAACTGCCCCATACAGATAAGAGATGCTGAAAGAATTAGAACTTTGTCTGCCATCTGAATCTACTCCCTTGCAGAGAAATAGCCCATTTCCCAGCTGCAGCTGGAAACATATCATCCCATTTTAGCTAACAAATTATCAGAGGTTTTTCAAATTACTATTCCCAAGCCACTGAGTCCCAAGCCCAGACTCTGAATCAGGTGCATGTGAAATACAAACAGGGCTTGAACTGGGAAGAAAAAGCTGAAGTTCGAGCCTTAACAAGCAAAATGCACATGTTAATAAAAGCCACGCACAGCTTCAAGTCCATGTAAGGTATGGATCAACCAGCAAAAGCAAGGTTCCCATCGGAATCTTCCCAGCCTACACTCATGACTCATGCCCAGAGCCATCTTGTCCCTGTAAGAAAAGCATAAATCATCATCCATTCTTAAAAATGATGCCAAAAGTGCATTTTATTCAAATGCATTCCTTAAAATAATTGCTGAGAAAATAATGCAAGAGGGTTCAACTGACAACTGACTCTTAGTGTTCACATCTGGAGGGAAAAATATGTCATGGAGTAGTTAAGTGGATTCTAGAGATGCTGGGAATTCCTAAACCCACAAAAGTCCAAGTACATCAGAGCTTGTTTTATTCTTTTGAAGAAGAAACTTCTATGCCTCAGTTACACCTACAAATAGTACAAAGAGGTCTCCTAAGCTTCATAATGCAAACCTTATCATATTTTTCTTTCCTTCTTTTCTTCTTTCATATTTCAGCCAACAGCATCAGAGGAAAAAAAACGTATTTGTCATGGATTCCTATAACCTCTCTCTCTCCTACATTCTTTCCAACATTCAAACAAGCTCAGGAGTCTTTCACAATTATAATAAACCACCTGTGACTCTGTATCTCCTCCTGCTACCCCCCTTAAACTATCCTCATTTAGTGTTCTACCTCCTTATCTACATTTAGTGCTCTACCTCCTTACCTTCTAAATGGTGTGGGTACCCCAGAACAGCCTCTGAGACAGGGATTCAAGGGTATGATCCCAGAAACAGTGATGGGGAATAGAAGAGTGTGAGGAAGGGCAGAAGGTTCATGAAGAGGATGTTATCCAACCAGCCACCACTGTGGGCAGCTAGAGCTCAGCCTTCCTGGGGAGCTCTGAGAAACAGCATAGAGTGAACTCAACTGAAAGGGAAAGGACTAGGATATTTAGTTATCAAATTTCTGGCTGTCATTGAGGTTTGTTTCTGGGGTTATTAACTCTGTCATTTTGGCTTGCTCTGTGCTTACACCAAAAGTGCTCATTAGCCAAATTAATAAATGAATGAATGAATGAATGAAAGGATGGATGGATGAACAAATGAACAAAAGACCCAAGCAAAGCAGCCTTTGGAATACAGAAGTGACTACCAAAGGGATATGGGCAGGACATTAGTACCTGCTACACCTTCTTTTCATTTCTCCAGTCAAGTCCCTGCAAGAGCTCATGCTAAGCACCAATGTGGCTAAAATCTTAAGCTTATTTCAGAAATTATACTTCTTGACTTGTTAGTAGTTTAAAGACTGTCAGCTGCTGCTTGCTTCTTGAAGCTCCATCACAACGCATCGTTCTGAGAGTTCTCCTTTCTTTCCTGCTATTCCTTTTCATTCTTGCTGACTTAAACTTCTTCTACCCAAACTTAAAATGTCAGGTCCCTCAATTGTGCTTTCCTTTCCTCTTATCATCTTACTCTCTCTTGCTGGTAATCAATCTGTTCCTAGGTCTTCATTTACCATTTATGTTGCAACTACTTACAGATCCTTCAGACCTCCTGACCAATGAGGCTGACAGCCTACACAGTATCTGACATCTCACTTGCTTCATATGCAGTGATTAGGCACCAGACTTCATCTTCTGCCCCTCTTTTCCCCCAGAAGGAAAAGAAGGAAAAAAAAATGACCCTTAGTTAGTATTTCCTATCTCAGTGAGTAATACCACCTTTCACTCATGTGGGCAAGTTGGAAAAACTAGCAGTCAACCTTGACAGATGCCCCCCTGCCTCCCGCCTCTGTAATCTTCATTTAATTATTGGACCTTATCCACTGGATCCCATCACTTATTTATTCCTTAAATCCATCCACTCCTATTCATTTCCTGGTCCATCCTCACCTCTTACTGTAACATCCATGTGGTTTCCTCAGATCTGTTAGGAAGCTTTTAACAATATGACTGATTGTGTCACAGCCCGTGGCATCTGGCTCTTCTGTCCCTCTCCTGTTCCATCCAGCACTACTTTCTACCTAGCCTTTCTTTTTCTACCTATGCTTATCTCTTTTGATGCCATGATGCCTCTGACACTGGAATAATAATTGTTGTTCCCTTACCTTTATTTATTTTTTAATATATGCTATTCCCTAACCTTTAAAGCCACTTTGCCCAGCATGTCCCTCCATTAACTAACTTCTATTCATCCTTCAAAGAGAAGCTTAAACACAACTGCCTCAAAAAAGCCTTTCCTGCTTTTCCTCCAAGAAAAGGGTTGATTCCCCTAGTATTCCATTCTTTAGGAAATCCCCCTAAAACTCTTAACTAATTATAATTCTGATGAAATATCCATGTAATTAGTTGCCTGTCTCAGTGGAAGCTCCCTCAGAATAGGTATTGTGTCAATTTCATTCACAGCTAAATACCCAGCACCTATGCCTGGAAATTAAGATTATGGTCATTAGTCAAATGAATTTTTACCAACTATTGACAATTCCAAAAATCTAACTAAATTTAGCTTGGGTTACATTTTGTCTTTGCTTTTATCTTCTACTTCCCTGTTTACATTGATAGGATGTTGAACATCATGTAAAAATAATGGAAAAGTGTCTATATTAGTTTTCTAGGACTACTACAACAAAGTACACAGACTGGCTGCCTTAAACAACAGAAATGTATTGCCTCACAGTTCTGGTGTCAGTAGGGTCAGGTCCTTCTAAGAGCTGTAAGGAAAGGATCTGTTCCAGGCCTGTCTCCTTGGCTTGTAGATGACCATTTTCACATTTACATGGCACTCTCACTGTATGCATCTCTGTATCCAAATTTCCCCTTTTTATAAGGACACCAGTCATAATGAATTAGGGCCCACCCTAATGACCTCATCTTAACTAATTACATCTGCAATGACCTTATTTCCAAATAAGATTACATTCTGAGGTCCTGAGGGTTAGGACTTCAACATACAAATATGGCGGGGGGGTTGCTTCCCCTGAAGCACACAATTCAACCCACGGCAATATCCAAGGACTTTAAGCAGGGGAGGTAAACAACTAGATTCACATTACTGGTAAGTGATGTTGGCTACAGAGAGTGTGAAGAAAAGATTGGGGGGGTGTGTGTGGGAGTGGGACATGGAACTGAGGCCTGATGAAGGCTATTATAATGCTTACAGCAATGCCTATCAGTGTCTTTTCTTGATTAGCATTACCTAGAGTCAAAACTCCACTCTACTATGTGCCCATAGTATGACCTTCACTACACTGGGGTCAGCTTTCTTATCTGTAAAATAGCTACATTTTTATCCTCACATAGTTTGTAATGCAAGAGGAAATAACCAAATCTAGATTGACCTGTTCTCCCCCAATTTCCCCTCAGTTTTCATTATAACACTAAACAAACAAACAAACAAAAAACCCCAAAAAACTAAAACAAAAAACAAAAACACATTCACATTTTTAGGACAAAATCAACCATTGAGATGACTTATGACTTAAAGTGTTTATATGAATAGATTTTGTGGCAAAGAAGAAAAAATGTAGGTATTATTCTAAAATTCCAGTTTCCTGTTAATATGTGGTCATCTTATAGGACTAGCCAACAGAAAAGTGGATCTTGGATCTTTATAAAGAGAAGAAGTATTAATTAGAGTAGAAACCAAAGACTCATCACATTTAAAACATCCTCTTCTCTACCTCTGTTCTGCTCCAATCTATTCCTTTCTTTTCCTTTTAAATACATATCCCAATTCCCACCCATATTTTTCCCACTACAAATAATGGAACTCTGGGCCTTGTCCCTAGAGAAGAATTGTCCAACTTATTTTTTTCCCTCCCAGTCCTTGGCAAGTCTGCTGGGTGACCCACTCGGACACCTCAGAGGGTGGTGCTTCCCACCCCCTCAAGCCACAAGCAACAAAGCCTTAGTCATTTCATGCTCTTGGCTTTGTCATCATTTTGATTTTTTTTTTTTAACATTACTTTGTCATTAACTAATCTCACTTATGTAAGGAGAAAAAGCCAGAGATAGTTTAAGAGTGCCTCTGGTTGTTCTCAAACCAACCAAACAAACAGAAAGATAGCACTGCTTTTGCCCAATATCCAGAAAACAACGGCCATCTTGCCAAGATAGAATTCTGAATCACAGAACAATGTAATTTATTTATTCCATGAGTTGCACTAGGTAGCAAGCCAAATTCAGGCCATTCTTTTGGACATTTTAATAATTTTAGGGTCGACTGTCATTCTAACTTCCAAAAGGCAAAGGAAAATGGATTGTCTTATGTAGGAAGGAGGCATATATGAAGTTACTGGGAGAGTACACATATGCTAATATTATGTGTTAATTAAGAATAGGACCATTTTCATTTTCTATAAGGCCAATTAATCACCTATATCTCCCTTAGAGATGTACATTTTTTAAGATATGAATATGTGATAAAATTTTTGTTTGTATAAGAAAGTTAATTTGTATTTTCTTTATTTGAATTTGAAGTGAAGAATGATAAATAGAAAAGCTACATTACAGGTACCTGTTTTGTTAGGAGAAAAATAAATACAATCTTATAATTCTATCAGAAAGTGGGGAAAGATTGATTTCACCATTTTGAGGAACAAAAGAAACTAGCATTTGATGAAAGAGAGTAAGGATGTCCACACAAACATTTCTCAAACTTAAGTGTATTTCCAGTTAAAAAAAAGAAAAATTAAAAACAAACACAACTAGGCTCTCATGTGAGCAAAGGTAATATTGTACAGATAAAAGTGCTGTCAAAAGCAGCCCAAGGAAAGAGCCCTGATGGCAAAAATTGACTCCTGGGTCTGTAAAAACCAGTAGAACTAGATGAAGTAACCATGGGTATAGTTTGAATTAAGGCTTTTACTGCTGTTGTTATTGTTTTTCTAATGCTTTTCTTATATTTGGACATGGCCAAGGCTTATATAATAAAAACTAAACCCAGACAGTATCTTCTGTGAATCCCCACCCTTCATGAGAAGCATGATCACTGAGGTGGGATAATTAAAAATGTCAACTAAGTACCCAAAAAAGTTTTAACTAAAATATTTTAATCATGAACTTCTGTATTGACCCAGTGTTTGGAGAAACTAAAATGGGTTTAATTCTACTGAATAGTTCTTCTATATTTGCTATTCTCTCTCAATTCCTCTTACCATTTTATTCTACATACCTTAATTCGCAGACAATATTTCTGTATTTTAAAAAAAGCCCAAGTTTGTATGTGATCCCATCAAGCCGTCTGAGTCATTTTGTACTGAATCGACTCCTACCTGTTCCCAGATATGGAAACCCTCAGTAGGTTGCAGTGAATGGCTTTTACACCTATCAGTGAATCATCGCACAGGTAACCGACCAAGAATTCAATCTAGCTGGACAGAGGAGCTTCGCTATAGAGAATCTCATACTTTTTAAAATAACCAATCTACTTTCTTATATTTGGAGAAGGCCATAAACTATTTTAATAGGAGTATTCTGACCCTCCACAGCAGAGGCCTTGAGCTGGACATATGACAACCAAGACTTATACTAATTTTAACAACCATTTACTGAACCTTTTAGTGAAAACTATTGGTGTCCCAAATGACCTTTATCAGACTGATACACCTGTTCTCAGCTGCTGCAAGTTTTGGCTGCTAATGGCTCACAATTGTCCTCTTCTCCAGATAATTCCTCTTGGCAAAATAGCGGCCCTTTACCCAGGAGGCTACATCCTAGTCCCACCCCAGAGGCAGGCCATTGCCAATTACTGGCCTACATGAAGAATGTAAAAGGCCAGCCAGTAACATCAAGGTAGAAACAACTACATGGTGTAATTCACACTCCAGAGCTCTCTACCGGATCAGGCTAAAGCCAGAGCCAGTAGAGACTACATTCTGGCTTAGTGCCTTCTCCTACCTCATCTGTCTCCTTCATCCCATTTCTCTTGAAAGCCCTACCCCAGTAAGTCACATGCACCTGAATCCTTTTCTGTCAGGCATTGCTTCTAGAAAAGAGGACCCAAGACAAGCCACTATTCTACGTGTATTACAGATACATTGCTTTCATATATTTATTTCATTTAATCTGTAGGACTATTTGGAAAGTTCATATAATTGAGACCAGACTTGAACCCAGGACTTTTTTTTTTCTGGTTCCTAAACATAGTGAATATTCATAATGCTCAACTGCTATCTTGGACATTTATAGAAACAACTTCATCATATATCACCAATAAAATTAATAAAGTAGTTACATAGTTCAGAATTTGAATGAAGTGTGCCCTCTCCATGTTAACACATCAGACAATGAACAGATGCTGCATACCGTTTCCTTGATACACAGTGGTGTTTTTCCATTAGGGTAAAAGGAGAAGGAAAAAGAAGGGAGAAGGAAAAGAAATGAAAGAAGGAAGAAAAGGGAGAAAGGGAAGAAAAAAGAAAGGGAGGAAAGAGGAAAGGAGGTAAAGACAGACAGACAGTCACAGATGAAAAAAAAAAAAAAGCCTCAGCAGATACTTGTTTTAATAGGCTTTTAGCTTCTTAGGTGACCCCTGGTCTTGCTCCTAGGCTGAAAATGCAATGCTGGTCATTTTTCCTTTCTAATTCTTTTCAGTGTGGAACAGTTGGAATCGCTTTAATCATGGGCTCAGCTTCAGTGCAGCTCTTGGCTGAGAATCACTTTTCTACTAAGAACTGTGAGGAGTTTCCAGGGAGGGCTTGTAAACTAGTTATCTCTGTTGATGACCACATCTGTGTGCACATCTGTGGTACAGAAACACGCCATGTAATAAAGTGTATCTTGTGTTCTGTGACTTTCTGCCATGTGGGCTTGCCTTTCCCACCACATTCAAGACGCCCTTTTCTTATTAAAAAGAATCAGAGTAAAGAGGAGTGATACCCCACCCACAGGGTGAGAAGGAGGCTTTTCTGTTTTTCATTTTGTGTCCAAGCAAGGCAAATATGGAACTAATTTTGAGATTTCTTAAGACTCCTAAAATGAGCCCACTCCACAGGCATTAAACGTGCAGAATGCCTACTGTGTGCCTGACATGGAAACAGAACTGAGGAGGATATTTATACCCCTCCATGGAAGCTCACAGCAACCATTTAACGAGGCATCCTGGTCCCCATTTTACAGAGGAAAATTGAGAGTCAAAAGGGTAAAATAATTTGTCTAAGGTCAAGCATCTAGAAAATGGAGAAACTCAGCTTCAATGTCAGGTCTGAGGGATTCATCAGCCCAAGGTCTGCTTTATAACGGAACCACAGACAGTGACTTCTCAGGGGCCCACCGCCATCTGAATAAAGGAACACCTTTTCACCATGAAGAAATGTTATCTTTCTTTGAAATGTACTCTGTTCAATTCCACAAATTTTATAGACATCTACCAGTCTTCTGAAGAATCTAAAAAGAATCACTATATAATACAGAATATTCCAAACCACAAGGCTGGTTAAGGGAAGCTGGAAGAAAAGGAAACGGAAATGGCCTGCTAAACAAGGATTACTCAAGATGACTACAAGCAAAAGAGAAATAAATGCCTTCAGAGAAGACTTTTGCTTGAGTTCATGGGACTAAAGAAACTGGAAATGAATGTGGTTGCTCCTAAGGAATTTGGGACCCCAGTGCTGTAATTTGGGCTTCCTAGGAATCTGATATCCACAGGCAATTGCCCAAAATAGTGACCTTTGGCTTCATCACTGCTTTTAGTAAATATGAAGAAAAGATGACTTAAAGGAGCCTGAAAAACAAACAAACAAACAAACAAACCCCTTTATTTTTAAAGAGAAGGAAGCATGTCAATCAGTCAACTAAAAAAATTATTGGTTTGAAATTTAATCATTAAATAGGGGTAGGACTAAATGATTTCCATGTTTACTTCCAATGATATTTTAAGATTTTAGTACATATCAGCCAGAAAAAGTACCTGATAGATGGCAATAGATTATATGAGGTTATAAACCTTTGCAGAGAAGCTCTATGACTTCCTAAACCTAGAATACTTGCTAATGGTCTTTACGTTATTTCTTGAGCAGCAGTTATTTTACATTCCTTGATACAAATTACATTTGAAGTAACATGACTTTCTCTCTTCCAATTCCAAAAATAAGGGATATGATTCATGGGCTACAGTGCTCTTCTTAATAAGCTAATGGAAAGAAATAATAGTGAATAAATTTTTTAAAGACATTTAAAGTCAGTACAGGCAGGGTCATCTGGGTTGCTCAGTCGGTTAAGTGTCTGCCTTCGGCTCGGTCATGGTCCCGGGGTCCTGGGATCCAGCCCCTCGTCGGGCTCCTTGCTCAGCCGGGAGACTGCTTCTCCCTCTCCCTTCTACTCCACCTGCTTGTGCTCTCTCTGTCAAATAAATAAAAAAAAATTCTTAAAAAAAATTAAAAAAATAGGGCGCCTGGGTGGCTCAGTGGGTTGATGCCTCTGCTTTCGGCTCAGGTCATGATCTCAGGGTCCTGGGATCGAGGCCCGCATCGGGCTCCCTGCTCGGCGGGGAGCCTGCTTCCCCCTCCTCTCTCTCTCTGCCTGCCTCTCTGCCTCCTTGTGATCTCTCTCCCTCCGTGAAATAAATAAATAAAATCTTAAAATAAAAAAATTAAAAAAATAAAGTCAGTACAGGCATCGTTGCAAAGATGCTAGGTGGTGGGGCGCCTGGGTGGTTCAGTGGGTTAAAGCCTCTGCCTTCAGCTCAGATCATGATCTCAGGGTCCTGGGATTGAGCCCCACATCCGGCTCTCTGCTCAGCAGGGAGCCTGCTTCCTCCTCTCTCTCTGCCTGCCTCTCTGCTTACTTGTGATCTCTCTCTCTCTGTCAAATAAATAAAATCTTAAAAAAAAAGATGATAGGTGGTCATTTTTGGCAGATGCTTGCTCAAAAGTTTCTATGGTTTAGAATTACTGATTCGGGTAGATTGTAATTAGAAGATGTGTCCCTGATATAGTCTAGAAATAGATGACTGCTTTGTAATACAATATATATTCCATGATTTTTACATAAAAAATAATTATGTACAATTGCAGCATCTGTTGCTTCTTTGCTTTATCATTCTGAACCTAATTTGAAGTAAGTGTTGGAAAAGGATCAGGACATTTTAAATTGCCAAAACTTTCTGTCCATCAATTACGATAATAAGTATGACAACAGTGGAATCTTCACTAGCTGCTTATGAGCTCTCTCTCTAGCTCAAATGACTAACTTATATCCATGAAAAGTAGGCAGAACCACTTGGCTTTATCCAGGAGGCCAGCATGGAACTGGCTATAAGAAGTATTGGGACATTAAAAGATATATGTCAGAAAAATGGCTTTTTTCTAGGAACATCCTAGACACACTCCATACACACCCCTGGGATTCCACAGCTGGAGGAGTTCACAGACATAGTAGTTAGTGCTGCACCTATGAACTCTGCAGGAATGCACTGATACTTTATTTTACAGACAGGGAATTCAAGCATAGACAGATTAAAAGACATATCCATGATTAGGGCACCTCTGTGGCTCAGTTGGTTAAGGATCTGACTTGATTTTGGCTCAGGTCATGATCTCAGGGTCCCGAGACTGAGCCCCACCCAGCATGGAACCTACTTAAGATTCTCTCCCTTTCCCTCTGCCTTTTCCCTGGGCTAGTGTGTGCTCTCTCTCTCTCTCTCTCAAAAAAAAAAAAAAAATACATACCCATATCCATTATGGCATAGCAGGGAGGTGGCCGAATCAGGATTTGAACTAGCCAGTCTTACCTGGGGGACAAAAGTGAACTGGCGCTATGAGAGCCAGAGCCCGGATTTAGAGTTTCTATAATGAAACTTCCTATTTTTCCTCTAGAAAAGCTGAGCATTGTCAGAGAATGCTAGAATTAATATAGCATATTTTCCCCTTGGAAACTGAACATTCATTCATATGTTTATATAAACAAAGTAGCATAATTATTAGGGAAGACTATAGGGATATTTTTCTTATACTCTTGTTCCCTGTACCTGTTTCTATTAAGAGTTGTAGTACTGAATGGAAAGGAGCAAATTAAATCAAAATCAAAATAAGACTTTTTACGATGAAACTGGCAAGCATTCAAAGATAAAATAATAATAACCAGTGGCTTCTTTCTCTTTCATTCTTTGCAGCAACATGTTTTTCTGACACACAGAGGAATACCTGCTTCATTCCCTCCCAGCTCCAACTGGCTTATATATGGATGATGAAAATCTTATTTTTTTCAGCTTTATTGAGGTATAATTGACAAATAAAATTGTAAGATATTTAAGGTGTACAAGGTGTTGACTTAATATAGGTATACATTGTGGAAGGATTTCCCCCATCTAGTCCATTAACACATCTATCCCTTTACATACTTAGATTTTTTTTTTCTGGTGAGTACATTTAAGTTCTGCCCTTTTACCAAATTTGAATTACGAAGTAGAGTATTATCAACTATAGTCACCACATTATACATTAGATCCTCAGAACATATTTATCTTATAACTCAAAGTCTTTTTCCTTTTACCAACCTCTCCCTATTTTCCCTGCCCTCCAGACTTTGGTAACTACTGTTTCTCTATTTCCTATACAGTTTGTTCATTTTTTTATTTAGGCATATGTCTCAAAAGAGCTAATTATGAGACCTTAGTAGAAACAAGTTACATTCTACATTTAAATGATATAATACAGAACTTGCCTTTATCTGTCTTATTTCACTTAGCATAATACCCTTCAGGTTTATCCATGTTGTCACAAAAAACAAGATTTCCTTCTTTTTTAAGGCTGAACAGTATTTCATTATATATATGTATACACACACACACTCACACACACAGGAATGTGTATTTCTATATATATATATATATTTATCCAAACACTGGTTATTTCCATATCTTCACCATTGTGATTTATGCTGAATATATATCCAGAAGTAGGACTTCTGGAAAGACAATCTTATATAGCAGAGTAGGGGCAACTCCTGTGATACTCAAGTCATTCTTGGCATTGTTCCACTTACATACAAGGTTCAGGGGGTGTCTCTATGTTCATAATATTGGCCTCCCAAAAGTTAGCCCATTCTCCAAGTGCCCAAATTAGTGAACCTTTTTTTTTTGCCTTGTTTTCCAAACATTTGATTATAGAACCACATAGCTCTTTGCTCATCACCATAAAAATAGTGTTTGTTATGTCATTCCTCGCCCTTCTTTGCCCAGATAACTTTTAAATGAATCAAACTATGGTGTTTCTATTGAATATTTCATTAGGAATAATCTCTGCCCCATGATATATTTTTTTACTGCCTGATATTTAGCTTATGTCTTAACGTGATCCATTGCATAAATAAATCTTGTCCAGCACCAATAGAAGCAAAGAATGAGCTATTCCTGATAATTGTCCCTTTTACTTTGAGATACAGACATGCTTTCTTTTACATCCACAAATCATATTCCATAATTTGTCTCATCCTTAAAACACATCTACCGCCAGGTCTCTTCAAATCACCATTTTGATCTACCAGTAAATGTCTCGGTTTTTATTCTTGGCAAAGCCTTGAAAAAGCTGTGAAATAACAAAAGCCAAGGATTTAATTATTTCAGTTCTGGTGGGACTGACCCCTGGATTTCGTGTAAATACATAAGCACTGCCCAAAGCATGAGACGCATTTCCCTGTGTCTGCCTGCTGAATCAAGCCCTCAGTCTTACTTGATAATCATCTGCTTTTCTCCAAGTATTAGGCAAACCATAAAGCTCCATATACCTTTAAATTTAAAAAACAAGGAAGCACATTAACTGTTCTTATTACCTGGAGGAAAACACAGTGAATTTTGCAGTTTCAGCGGTTTTTCTACCAGCCTATGAATTTTAAATAACACATATAAAGTGTTTTTTCTGCATGTAATGACTCACATTTCTTCCTATAGCTCTAAACAGAGCAACCTAGGGGGATAAATGTAATAAAGTATATAAAGTCAGGCAGAAAGTACTTGTCTACTACATAAGAAAACACATTTCCAAATGGAGGTTTAAAAAGCCCCCATAGTGTTACCGAATATACCATTCCCTGACATGAGGACCAATATAGGATGAAAATAAGAATAAATTCCTTAGTTGCCTGTCCTAGAATTGAATGACAAAAGGAGCAAACACTGAAAGGCAGTACTGATGGCCATGTAGAAAGCGTATATGTAAACAATTTCAGGTATTTGCTGGCTCAATAAGGAATCGGTTTTCTCACTTAAAATAAGCAAGGACAAGTTGGGTGGTTGGTACATGGATGAGAAGATCTTAAGTAAAACCAGGAGCCACCAAAAACAGGATAGGTAGTGGAGGAAGCAGGTTCTGTTCTGGGGGCATATGAGAGTTGTCATTTATCCTCAGAACCCAGATAGAGAATACAGAATATGAAAGGGCAGGCCAGGAATTTGGGGACTCAAACTCTGGTGCATAATAATATAAGTAAGATAAAATAATCTTTTAATGCAGATTTTCTAGATTCTAACTCAAGCAAACTCATCAAATTTCTTGAAAGATATCACCCTTTGGTGATTCTTCTGCTTATTTCTAATAATAGGAAGAGTCTGTTTTATGTGAAAAGAACATTTATAGATGTATGTGTTTAGCAAAACATGTAACTATTCTGAATCTGTTTTCCTATCTATAAAGTGAAATAGGGGCACCTGGATGGGTCCGTTGGTTAAGTATCTGACTCAGTTTTGGACTCAGGTCATGATCTCATGGATCCAGATTGAGCCCTAACTTGGGCTCTGTGCTCAGCTCAGCGGGGAGTCTGCTTGAATATTCTCTCTCTCTATCCCACCCCACACTGGCACGAGCATGCCAACACACCCATGTACATGTCTGCTCTCTCTCTCTCTCTCTCTAAAATAAATAAATCTTTAAAAAAATAAAATGAAAAATATCATTTTAGCATTAAAGGAGACGAAGATGTGAAATGAATTGGAAACTTAGAGAAATTATTATTGTTGCTATACATATTGTCATTATTTGTTAAATACAGAATAACAGTTTTGTCATTCATTTAAAGAAACAACTCAAATAACAGTAAGAAAAAAACATTAAACAAAAACAGTAAAAACACTTAAAAAACAGTAAAATAGTGTGGAGATGAGTGGCTTCAAAATTTAAGTAGTAATTGTTTTCATTTTTCCCTAATATGAAGCTTTCTCTGAACCTCCCTATCCTTACAGACTCTGACCTTAGAGTGGGAAGATGGGGTTGAATGTCCTCAGAGGTAAAATATTGAGGACAGGTTAGCAAAGGAGCCTGTTGGATTGGTGGACTGCAAGAGAGAGCTTGTTCCAGACATAGAGGCCCAAGGGCAGATAAGAGAGAAGAAATGAAACAAAGGAAGCAGCTAGGGACAAGCCTGGGCCCAGCCAAAGGAAGGAGCAGAAGAAAGGGGAAGGCATGTTGGCAGAGGCCCACTAGTTCCTCATTCTATTTAAGGACAGACTGAATGAAGGAACATCATCTTTGGGCAGCCTCTGGTTATAAAGCCCTGCCTATATGCAGGGTTCCTTCCTACAATGAAAGTTTCCCATGATAATGACCAATTCCATTTCAACACATATGGGCTTATGCTTCCTTTAGTCCCTTTGCAGCCTCAAGAGCATTTGGGGACCATTCTTCCATTACAGACTAACAAATTTAGTCATGTCCAATATAGTTATTTTTCAAGGAAACAAATGTCTTCCAGCTGCCTGGGAATGAGTTTGCCGTTGTGTACAAAGATGTCAAAAAAAAAAAAAAACAAATAAAACCAAAAACAAAAAAACAACTCCAAAGCTCCAAGAGCAGTGAGTCAGGAAGAGAACAAGGGAACAGAGAAAAGGCTACATTTCCAATTACAGCTAAAATTCCCAAGGCTCGTAGACATAGTGTTAGTTCGTCACTTGAGCACAGACTTGGGTAGCTACTGTAGACCCAACCAGCATGACCTCCAACCACATTCCCACACTCAGGTTAGATAGTACACACTAGGGCCCATCACTCTTCTACTTTCAGTCCATTTTATCCACAGTGCCCACTTACACAAAGACTTGGGGGTGGAGAAGAGGTGAAACAGACTCTTTGATTAGCCTCTCTTTCTCTCTCCCAATGCATCTCACTATCAGAACCTGCCCCACCAACCCTTTCTAATGAGGATGCAATTTCCTGATGTCCTAGGCCAAGGCAGGCAATTGGTCTTACTTCCACATGGTTTCAGGAAACACATTAATAGTGACCTGGTTTTCACCATATCCCCTTGGAAATCCCCCAGGATGACTTTTGCATAACTAAAGTTAAATGGAGGAAATGAAGGTGGTTTCTTTTGAAATACATAGGTCATTATTTTGCTTAATTCTCACAGGTGATGCCAGACTATATCTCTGTCCACAGAGATGAGTCCACTTCCTCCCAAACCCACCTGTGAACATAGTCATCTCATTTCCAAGCAATGTTTAGTTTCTGGTAAGCATCTTCTACCAAAGGTCTCTGGGTCTGCCATCTCCTACCAAAGGTATCATCATTAAGCTATCAGGTTTGTCTTCAACCACAACAGTCATATAAAAGAACTTTAAGTTTTTCCCTTGAGATACATTTATTCCTTTCTATTTCCTACAAAGTTTGTTCATTAAAAAAATTACACATATGGCTCAGTAGAACCAGTTATGAAACCTTAGGGGAGATGAGCTATCTTATTTTACGAAGTATATGAAGTATATGTTCCCCTTTCTTGTGGTAGTGAGATTCTGATAATCCTGTGAGAAACCATCTCAATTTTATTCTTACTCCATGTGATGTGGAGAAGGCATATGACCTAGGTCTGGCCAATCAGCATCTACACAGAGTCACTATTATTGGTTCAGGGAAAGTATGTAACTGAGGTGAGTACTATCAAAGTTAATCTTACCACTTTTGCACTCTATTTTCTCCTGAGGTTACTGAAGGGAGAAAATATACACATGGAGGTGTTGAAAGCTTAACTGCCATCATGGAGGAAATCTGTTTGAGAATGAAACCAACATAAAAGAAAACAGAGGTGATAGTGGGAGACCTAATTCTGATGGTATTGTCAGTTCTTAGATACAGTCATGCCTGAAACCAATCTACCTCTGATCTTTTCAGTTCTAAGCCAGTATATCTTCTTCTTGACTTCATTCTGAGTTAGGTTTCCAGCCCATCTATGTTAGGTTTTCTGTCACTTGCCACCAAATATGTTGTTTTAAAATCTTCCCTTCTATGCCAATGCTTCATATCCATCTAAGACTTTATCAGCAATATTCTCATTTGCCATGTACTTAAAGTTATGCCTAGAAACCAGGTGATAGCAATGAAAATGGCCCACAAGCTATGACATTCATCACTAGCTGAATCTTTGCTTCCAATAAATAGAGGAAGTTGGATCATAATGAAAGCACACAAAATCATTTCCAATGTGAATAATCTTTGGGACAACTCCATTCTTCTTTACTCCAGAGACAGACAAGAGTGTCTTCTCCTTTGGTCTGATAGGTTAGCCAAAAACACAATAGACTGAGACTATGAAATTGCAAGTACAATAGAAAATACTACCAATAAATAAGAGCAGAACAAGAAAATGAATATGATATTAGTTGGATCTTTGTAAATCCCCACTTGAGCGTTTATTAAGTGTTGGAGTTAAGTTTGATTATAATGGGTGAAGAATTTCCATGTGGTAAAAGTGAGACTAGGATAGCCAAGAAGCAGTTGGAAGTCACACCAATCTGTTCTTGGCTTTCCAATGGGTGTGGAAAGAGTAGACAGAACTAAAAACACAACTGGAACTCTGGCCCAGTTCCTGAATATTAGCATAGAGGGGTGTGCTTTCCATGCAGAGGGTGTCATCAAGTAACCAAAAGAAAAAATACTTGGAGACAAGAAAGAGGGTGGGGGAGGCGTCCCTTTCACTGTAGTTCTCCAATGTCAAGGAGACTGGCTGGGAATCAACAAAGATCCTCTAAGAATGCCTCTATTTCTTGGTTTTTGGCCAGTTACTCAGAGCAGATGTGAAACGTTTACTGTGATTAGGAAATATTTTGCATGTGAGAATGTGGATGCTACAATCTTCAACTCAGCCAAGAAGACTTAATAAATGGTGAAATTTTACATCTTTAGGGAGGAGCAACATATTTTTTAAAAAGTGTTGGTTAAAATAAACACCAAATTCCCAAGGAGAGACTCCAAACTCTGATGATGTGCAGCACTGATCATTTTATTACTGTGGAAAAATTTACTCAGATGGTGCAACCCACTTCATCCTTTTGTTAATGTTCTCATTCTCCCATTATCAATGGCATATGAGTACTCATCGTTTACTATCTGAGTTTTGTTATTGAATGAACCAGAAATTGATGACAAAATATGCCCTTGTTAGCAGATAGTAAATTAAAAAGTGATCTCATGTCATTAAAAAATGAGAAGCCTTTTGTTTTACAAATGAAACGAAGTTGTCATTGGCAAGAAAATTATGCACATTAGGAATACACTTGCATTCTGGTTCCCCAATATAGCCAGCTGTCTGACCTTCAAAATCACTATTTCTCTGGGCTTCAGTTTCCTGTTGTGTCAAAGGAGAGAGTTGGACTACATCAGCATTTCCCAGAGTGTATGCTGTAGAAACTAGTTCTGCGGGATGTTAATGAATTGTCAAAGCAAAGGTGGGAATTCACTAATCAAACAGGACAAAGAAAGACATTCAAGACAAAGGAAATAATGTGTGTGAAAATATGGAGATATGAAAAAGATTTTTACTCATTTGTTCCACAAATATTAACTGAAAACCTATTATATGCCTGGTATTGAGTGTGCTAGAAGTTGGGGATTCAGTGGTAAGTAAGGATGATAAGAAACTTGCCTTCGGAGAGTTTATATTCTTGAGAGACTTATGATTCAACAAACCATTAAAATGAAATCAAGTATTCTGAATATTATGATTAAAAAAAGAACAAGGGGTCCTATAGAATATGGGGATAAAGGAAATATGAGAGGGCTTTTTGGAAGAAGTTATGTTTGAACTCAGACCTAAAGGATAAATGGAGTGGTCCAGCCAAAGAGTGTAGAAGATGAATATTCCAAGCAAAAGGGACACTGTGGGTAAGAACATGGGGCTAAAGAAGAAAACAGGGAGTCTGAAGAACTTAAACTTAAAAATCCAGTAAGGCTGAATTTGATGTGAGAGGGTGAAAGGGGAAGGAAATGAGCTTTGAGGAGTAAATGGGGGAAGATCATGTTGTGTCTCAGAAGGAATGCACAGTGGTTTGGTCCTACAGAAAATAAGTAATGCTAAAGGGTTAAGCACCTGAGAAAAAGGACCATATTTTTATATTAGAATGGTGACAGGGGCAGTGGTGAGAAGATTTTATTGGAAAGGAGCAAGACTAGAAAAAATCATACAAACGAGGAGACTCTTGCCTCCTGGCTATTGCAGTGCAGATGGAGAAAAGAAAAATGTTAAAGTCATTCAAGACGTAGAGCTGGAAGGTTTGTGCCTGATTAGATGTTGGCAGTGAATAGAAGGGAATGTATTCAGTTTGGCTTACAGGGTGAATGGTGATACCATAAACCAGACTAGAGATTATAGGACAAAGAAGAAGAAGAGAAAAAGGAAATTGAAAAATGAAGTTGAGTTGTGTTAGGGTGTGTTCATCTTTTTATTCCATTGGACATTTATTTTTTTTAAAGATTTTATTGGGCGCCTGGGTGGCTCAGTGGGTTAAAGCCTCTGCTTTCGACTCAGGTCATGATCTCAGCGTCCTGGGATCGAGGCCCACATCGGGCTCTCTGCTCCGCAGGGAGCCTGCTTCCTCCTCTCCCTGTCTGCCTGCCTCTCTGCCTACTTGTAATCTCTCTCTCTGTGTCAAATAAACAAATAAAATTTTAAAGATTTTATTTATTTATTTGACACAGAGAGAGAGATTACAAGTAGGCAGAGAGGCAGGCAGAGAGACAGGNGCCTCGATCCCAGCCTCGATCCCAGGATGCTGAGATCATGACCTGAGCTGAAAGCAGAGGCTTTAACCCACTGAGCCACCCAGGCGCCCTCCATTGGACATTTAAATGGAAGTATTCAGATACATCAGTCTAGAACATGAAGAAATGGGCTGAAGTCTGAATACAAATACGAATGTCTTTAGTTCATGGATGACCATCAAAACTTGAAGTAGCTGAGGTCACCCAGAATCTGCAAAGAGTAAAATGAGAAGAAAGATAAGGCAAAAACAAACATTGAGATAGCAGGTGTCTGCAAAAAGAACAGAGAGGGAAAGGCGGAGAGGTAGAGCTATTTTTAAATTAAGATTGTATTTTGTTAAAACATATTTATGATTTCCAAGCAAATGTTCTGGTATTAGAAAAAAATTATCTAAATTTTAACTCTGGAATATAGTCAGTATTTATTATCTTTTAGGATTTTTCCAAGGCACAGATAATCTCAAATAATGAGTTCGTTTTAAAACTATTTTGTTTCTAATTCTTAAATATAGTACCATAAACATACAGATAATTCACCTTTATGACCTAAGTAGATGAAATACATATGTTTTCTAATAAACTTACGGCCTATACTGCAGAGATGCCTTTTAAGTGGCAAAAACACAGTTGTATATGCACACCATGAAAATAGCCTCATTTTCTACCATCTTCCAGCATCCTCCTGAGTTGGCTATTTGAATAACAACCTGGAAGCTGGCTGAACAACTAAATAAAGAATTATAGTTAATCCAAAGAATAAATCAATACATCCAGAAATCAAAAACAAACACAGGTTTAAAAAAAAAAAAAACGAAATGAAACACTAAGACTTTTTCCCCCAAGTGTTGAACATACTCAGTTTCACTAGGGTCATAACAATGAGTTTCCAAATTTGGGAATCCACTGGACCCTTAGCCTGTCTGATTTTCTGACTAAGCTACAGTCTTCTGGAGTTGATTTCATCAGTGGCTGGTGAAGCATGACTCTGTTTTTTTTATAAGCTTTTCTTCTTAAAACAACATTTTGATGAGCTAAGCATAAATTAATCAGAAACATATGGATTAAATTGACTCCAAAATACATATGGGTTTAAAAAATAAGAAACGTACTTGGGGGCAAAAACACGTTTGGGTTTTATAAGCCCAGTATGTTCGAAAACCATAGCAAGATGATTCCAAAATATGACCTCTCCCTATCTCTGTTGGGGTCAGAAAAGTTTTTGTTATCTTCTTATAGAAAAAGGAAGTCAAGAAGTAGATGAGCACTGTGAGATTGCTAAACGTTAGAACACACTCTCTAAGGCCAGACATTGGTTTCAGTCTGTCTGCTGCAGACTCTTTGAGGGAAAGTGAGGCACTGAGAGAAATCTCTCAGTGGGACACTGGGGCCTATCACCACCTGTCTAGCTTTATCCTATTCTTTGAAGACAAACATCCTCATTTTCCACTTCTTCTGGGGCAATTCTTTTCTCATATAATTTGTTTTACTTCCAAATCAACACATAAATATAATGAATTTATTATCTCTCTTTATTTCCCAGTCTCCCATCTTCTAGGTACAAAATCTTGGGGGCTGCTTTGACTACTTATTCCTCTTAATTCCTTATATCCCATCAGTCATCAAGTCCAGCCAAACTGTCCTTCGAAATTCATACTCTCTCCATCCTGACTGCTATCACTCTCATCCACCCCCTCATCACCTCACACCTGGATTACAAGGGCAGCCACAAAGATGACCCTTCCTTATTCCTCCTAACTTCTAGGCTACTCCACACACTACCTTCAGTCTAATCTTTAACCCATGCTTTCATCATATCACCCTTCTCCTTCTCCTCTTTTGCTTTTACTATATGTCAAATTTAAGCTCTTCTGTCTGCCTCCCACACTTCCTCATAACATGGATATAGTCTACCTCTGCAAGCATGTTTTCCACAGATTGCTCGATACCCACCACCTCCCAAAGACTGGCATTAGCCATATGCTGTGTTCAGTTTATATTTCAGTTTATATTCCCAAACACCATTTCTTAACTACTTATTTCCTCATTTGTATTTACTTTTCTTCTACATTTTTATGACATGATATTTATATCACGAAATGTGGGCAACCCCACTAACGTAATATTTAAGTGAATACCTGAAAGATCAGAGGATTTAGCCCACGGAATGGCAGGGAAATAGCATGTGCAAAGACCCTATAATGTCCTATGTGTGGGGAAAGGGATAGTGAAACTTTGTGTGTTTGAGAAATTACAAAGAAAGAAATAATATGTAAACAAATTGTGTTTAAAAAATGAAAAAGGCTACTGTAGCTGACACATAGCTTAAGAGGAGGAAATGAGTGTGAGATGAAGTTGGACAAGAGTCAGAAGGAAGAGTCTGGATGGCCTCGTCAGCTATGCTAAAGGGTGGATTTTATTCTAAATTCAAGCTGCTCTAGGGCTATTTACATGAAAGAGGACAAAGTCATTTATTGGAAGATAACTCTTATTTCTTTGTTAAGAATAAATAGCAATAAAGACACCAGTACAAAGGTTACTTTAAAGGAACAGAGAAAGATGGCTCAGACTTAGTGGTAGCAATGAAGTCAGAGAATTTAAAAAACACATTCTGGAAGAATTGGCAGGAGATACTCATGAGTTAGATGTGAGATGTATGAGAAAGTGACAAATCAAGAATGACTCCTATATTTTAGGCTTAAGGAATTGAATATCTTTCCTAAAATAGGGAATACTGTGAGTGAAGAGAATAGGGTACACTGAACTAAGATTTTAGTTTTGGAGTTAGCTCTAGGCAAACCTGGATTAACTAACTTTGGCCCATCTCCATTTCCTTAGAAACAGTAAGAGTTGGGAAAAGTAGTTTCAAATATATTTTATAGGCAGTGGAGAACTATTGAGGCAGTAAGACGTCAAGGTATACAATCCCCCCTCCCCAACAAAAGGGAAGATGGAGGAGGAGAACAAAAGTCCAGAAACATGATCCAGGCATTTGGTTTCCTCAAGGATTTTTCTCATTTTGAATGTAGACAATAAGAAGCTGAAAGGCTGATCAGCAATTTATATTGCTAGAAGGACAAAAACTGTAGCACACTGCATGCCAAGAAGATTGTTGGTAAACACCCTGGTCTTTTGGTTGGTCCCTCAAAGACCACACCTAGGAGAAAAAGTTGAACTGGAAGTAGCACAAACCTCATAGAGACTGATGTGAATCATGTCAAACCCCAATTGGATTAAAGTGATTTGACTGTTAATGACTCTAAGTTAGATTGCTACAAGAAACAAAGAGAAATTCTTCCTTGGAGAAAGATAAAAATGAGCCAGGGCTCCAAAATACTGTTAAGAGTTATCAAATACAATATTTTGTATTAAAACATGAGACATACCAAAAATAAGATGTCCAAAATGACCAAAAACTCAGAGGAAGCACAGATAATAGAAATAAACACATAGGATATCATGAGTATGAAGATACCAGACATGAAATTAACTATCAGTGATATGACCAGAAATTTTTTTAAGAGGAAAAATTTTGGAATAGAATAGAAATTTCATTTTATTTTATTTTTTTTTTTTAAAGATTTTATTTATTTATTTCACAGAGGGAGAGAGATCACAAGGAGGCAGAGAGGCAGGCAGAGAGAGAGAGGGGGAAGCAGGCTCCCCGCTGAGCAGGGAGCCCGATGCGGGCTTCGATCCCAGGACCCTGAGATCATGACCTGAGCCGAAAGCAGAGGCATTAACCCACTGAGCCACCCAGGCGCCCAAGAAATTTCATTTTAAAATAAAATGAAAACCATAGAAGTAAATACAATAATGTGTATTAAGAACATGAGGAATAATTTTAATAACTATATAAAGGTGAAGAGAGAATTAGTGATGTGCAACATAGATCAGGAAGAAATACACACACTACAACTTTAAAAGTCAATGAAAAGTATAGAAAAGAATGTAAAAATAACATGGGAGATATTGAAAGGTCCTAATATACAAGTATTTGGAATCCCAGAAGGAAAGGAGAAAGAGAATATGACAGAACAGTTTGAAAGATACTAGCTAGGGGTTTTCCACAGTGGCAAAAGACATTAAGCAACACAATCAAAAGGCATAAAACACTAGTAAACAAATTCATAGACACATTTAAAAAAAGATAATTCAAGACAATTATCATATGATCTCTCTGATATGAGGAACTTGAGGGGCAGGGTGGGGGGTTGTGGGGGGTAGGG